>OX376211.1:13388633-13617633 GCA_947363905.1 Lithophane semibrunnea | reverse complement strand
AAAATGATTTTTTATTTTTAAAGAAAACAGGTGGATTATTTTAGGTGGAAAGGAGAGGCAGAGCCCAATTAAGATTAACTGCACCGAAACCGCTTCAAATTCCGTCTCCTAAGTGCAAAGATATCGTAGTTTGTGTTGAATGCTGGTTCGCTGAGGTAAACTTTTATTGTTGGTATAATTTTCCGTTTTTCCGAGTTAGGTACGCGTGTGAGGTGTCAAAACACGCGTCTGCGCGCGGGCTAACGAACAACGGAGTATTTAGAGGTAAGCGTAGTACAATATTTTGAATTTATGGTGAAAAAACGTAATTAGCAGAAAAGTAGGTGTTTATAGAGTATTTAATTCTACCAACCAACGAGATAGATCACGAAACGCGCTCCAGCCTGTAGGTGTGGCAGGTAAGTATTTATTAATAGCAAAAACCCCGAATTTAAACGGCAGAATTTTGAGTTAATCGAGGTTATCGAGTTTAAAATAAGTGAAATTTTCGAAAAAATGATTTTTTATTTTTAAAGAAAACAGGTGGATTATTTTAGGTGGAAAGGAGAGGCAGAGCCCAATTAAGATTAACTGCACCGAAACCGCTTCAAATTCCGTCTCCTAAGTGCAAAGATATCGTAGTTTGTGTTGAATGCTGGTTCGCTGAGGTAAACTTTTATTGTTGGTATAATTTTCCGTTTTTCCGAGCTAGGTACGCGTGTGAGGTGTCAAAACACGCGTCTGCGCGCGGGCTAACGAACAACGGAGTATTTAGAGGTAAGCGTAGTACAATATTTTGAATTTATGGTGAAAAAACGTAATTAGCAGAAAAGTAGGTGTTTATAGAGTATTTAATTCTACCAACCAACGAGATAGATCACGAAACGCGCTCCAGCCTGTAGGTGTGGCAGGTAAGTATTTATTAATAGCAAAAACCCCGAATTTAAACGGCAGAATTTTGAGTTAATCGAGGTTATCGAGTTTAAAATAAGTGAAATTTTCGAAAAAATGATTTTTTATTTTTAAAGAAAACAGGTGGATTATTTTAGGTGGAAAGGAGAGGCAGAGCCCAATTAAGATTAACTGCACCGAAACCGCTTCAAATTCCGTCTCCTAAGTGCAAAGATATCGTAGTTTGTGTTGAATGCTGGTTCGCTGAGGTAAACTTTTATTGTTGGTATAATTTTCCGTTTTTCCGAGTTAGGTACGCGTGTGAGGTGTCAAAACACGCGTCTGCGCGCGGGCTAACGAACAACGGAGTATTTAGAGGTAAGCGTAGTACAATATTTTGAATTTATGGTGAAAAAACGTAATTAGCAGAAAAGTAGGTGTTTATAGAGTATTTAATTCTACCAACCAACGAGATAGATCACGAAACGCGCTCCAGCCTGTAGGTGTGGCAGGTAAGTATTTATTAATAGCAAAAACCCCGAATTTAAACGGCAGAATTTTGAGTTAATCGAGGTTATCGAGTTTAAAATAAGTGAAATTTTCGAAAAAATGATTTTTTATTTTTAAAGAAAACAGGTGGATTATTTTAGGTGGAAAGGAGAGGCAGAGCCCAATTAAGATTAACTGCACCGAAACCGCTTCAAATTCCGTCTCCTAAGTGCAAAGATATCGTAGTTTGTGTTGAATGCTGGTTCGCTGAGGTAAACTTTTATTGTTGGTATAATTTTCCGTTTTTCCGAGCTAGGTACGCGTGTGAGGTGTCAAAACACGCGTCTGCGCGCGGGCTAACGAACAACGGAGTATTTAGAGGTAAGCGTAGTACAATATTTTGAATTTATGGTGAAAAAACGTAATTAGCAGAAAAGTAGGTGTTTATAGAGTATTTAATTCTACCAACCAACGAGATAGATCACGAAACGCGCTCCAGCCTGTAGGTGTGGCAGGTAAGTATTTATTAATAGCAAAAACCCCGAATTTAAACGGCAGAATTTTGAGTTAATCGAGGTTATCGAGTTTAAAATAAGTGAAATTTTCGAAAAAATGATTTTTTATTTTTAAAGAAAACAGGTGGATTATTTTAGGTGGAAAGGAGAGGCAGAGCCCAATTAAGATTAACTGCACCGAAACCGCTTCAAATTCCGTCTCCTAAGTGCAAAGATATCGTAGTTTGTGTTGAATGCTGGTTCGCTGAGGTAAACTTTTATTGTTGGTATAATTTTCCGTTTTTCCGAGCTAGGTACGCGTGTGAGGTGTCAAAACACGCGTCTGCGCGCGGGCTAACGAACAACGGAGTATTTAGAGGTAAGCGTAGTACAATATTTTGAATTTATGGTGAAAAAACGTAATTAGCAGAAAAGTAGGTGTTTATAGAGTATTTAATTCTACCAACCAACGAGATAGATCACGAAACGCGCTCCAGCCTGTAGGTGTGGCAGGTAAGTATTTATTAATAGCAAAAACCCCGAATTTAAACGGCAGAATTTTGAGTTAATCGAGGTTATCGAGTTTAAAATAAGTGAAATTTTCGAAAAAATGATTTTTTATTTTTAAAGAAAACAGGTGGATTATTTTAGGTGGAAAGGAGAGGCAGAGCCCAATTAAGATTAACTGCACCGAAACCGCTTCAAATTCCGTCTCCTAAGTGCAAAGATATCGTAGTTTGTGTTGAATGCTGGTTCGCTGAGGTAAACTTTTATTGTTGGTATAATTTTCCGTTTTTCCGAGCTAGGTACGCGTGTGAGGTGTCAAAACACGCGTCTGCGCGCGGGCTAACGAACAACGGAGTATTTAGAGGTAAGCGTAGTACAATATTTTGAATTTATGGTGAAAAAACGTAATTAGCAGAAAAGTAGGTGTTTATAGAGTATTTAATTCTACCAACCAACGAGATAGATCACGAAACGCGCTCCAGCCTGTAGGTGTGGCAGGTAAGTATTTATTAATAGCAAAAACCCCGAATTTAAACGGCAGAATTTTGAGTTAATCGAGGTTATCGAGTTTAAAATAAGTGAAATTTTCGAAAAAATGATTTTTTATTTTTAAAGAAAACAGGTGGATTATTTTAGGTGGAAAGGAGAGGCAGAGCCCAATTAAGATTAACTGCACCGAAACCGCTTCAAATTCCGTCTCCTAAGTGCAAAGATATCGTAGTTTGTGTTGAATGCTGGTTCGCTGAGGTAAACTTTTATTGTTGGTATAATTTTCCGTTTTTCCGAGTTAGGTACGCGTGTGAGGTGTCAAAACACGCGTCTGCGCGCGGGCTAACGAACAACGGAGTATTTAGAGGTAAGCGTAGTACAATATTTTGAATTTATGGTGAAAAAACGTAATTAGCAGAAAAGTAGGTGTTTATAGAGTATTTAATTCTACCAACCAACGAGATAGATCACGAAACGCGCTCCAGCCTGTAGGTGTGGCAGGTAAGTATTTATTAATAGCAAAAACCCCGAATTTAAACGGCAGAATTTTGAGTTAATCGAGGTTATCGAGTTTAAAATAAGTGAAATTTTCGAAAAAATGATTTTTTATTTTTAAAGAAAACAGGTGGATTATTTTAGGTGGAAAGGAGAGGCAGAGCCCAATTAAGATTAACTGCACCGAAACCGCTTCAAATTCCGTCTCCTAAGTGCAAAGATATCGTAGTTTGTGTTGAATGCTGGTTCGCTGAGGTAAACTTTTATTGTTGGTATAATTTTCCGTTTTTCCGAGCTAGGTACGCGTGTGAGGTGTCAAAACACGCGTCTGCGCGCGGGCTAACGAACAACGGAGTATTTAGAGGTAAGCGTAGTACAATATTTTGAATTTATGGTGAAAAAACGTAATTAGCAGAAAAGTAGGTGTTTATAGAGTATTTAATTCTACCAACCAACGAGATAGATCACGAAACGCGCTCCAGCCTGTAGGTAAGTATTTATTAATAGCAAAAACCCCGAATTTAAACGGCAGAATTTTGAGTTAATCGAGGTTATCGAGTTTAAAATAAGTGAAATTTTCGAAAAAATGATTTTTTATTTTTAAAGAAAACAGGTGGATTATTTTAGGTGGAAAGGAGAGGCAGAGCCCAATTAAGATTAACTGCACCGAAACCGCTTCAAATTCCGTCTCCTAAGTGCAAAGATATCGTAGTTTGTGTTGAATGCTGGTTCGCTGAGGTAAACTTTTATTGTTGGTATAATTTTCCGTTTTTCCGAGCTAGGTACGCGTGTGAGGTGTCAAAACACGCGTCTGCGCGCGGGCTAACGAACAACGGAGTATTTAGAGGTAAGCGTAGTACAATATTTTGAATTTATGGTGAAAAAACGTAATTAGCAGAAAAGTAGGTGTTTATAGAGTATTTAATTCTACCAACCAACGAGATAGATCACGAAACGCGCTCCAGCCTGTAGGTGTGGCAGGTAAGTATTTATTAATAGCAAAAACCCCGAATTTAAACGGCAGAATTTTGAGTTAATCGAGGTTATCGAGTTTAAAATAAGTGAAATTTTCGAAAAAATGATTTTTTATTTTTAAAGAAAACAGGTGGATTATTTTAGGTGGAAAGGAGAGGCAGAGCCCAATTAAGATTAACTGCACCGAAACCGCTTCAAATTCCGTCTCCTAAGTGCAAAGATATCGTAGTTTGTGTTGAATGCTGGTTCGCTGAGGTAAACTTTTATTGTTGGTATAATTTTCCGTTTTTCCGAGCTAGGTACGCGTGTGAGGTGTCAAAACACGCGTCTGCGCGCGGGCTAACGAACAACGGAGTATTTAGAGGTAAGCGTAGTACAATATTTTGAATTTATGGTGAAAAAACGTAATTAGCAGAAAAGTAGGTGTTTATAGAGTATTTAATTCTACCAACCAACGAGATAGATCACGAAACGCGCTCCAGCCTGTAGGTGTGGCAGGTAAGTATTTATTAATAGCAAAAACCCCGAATTTAAACGGCAGAATTTTGAGTTAATCGAGGTTATCGAGTTTAAAATAAGTGAAATTTTCGAAAAAATGATTTTTTATTTTTAAAGAAAACAGGTGGATTATTTTAGGTGGAAAGGAGAGGCAGAGCCCAATTAAGATTAACTGCACCGAAACCGCTTCAAATTCCGTCTCCTAAGTGCAAAGATATCGTAGTTTGTGTTGAATGCTGGTTCGCTGAGGTAAACTTTTATTGTTGGTATAATTTTCCGTTTTTCCGAGCTAGGTACGCGTGTGAGGTGTCAAAACACGCGTCTGCGCGCGGGCTAACGAACAACGGAGTATTTAGAGGTAAGCGTAGTACAATATTTTGAATTTATGGTGAAAAAACGTAATTAGCAGAAAAGTAGGTGTTTATAGAGTATTTAATTCTACCAACCAACGAGATAGATCACGAAACGCGCTCCAGCCTGTAGGTGTGGCAGGTAAGTATTTATTAATAGCAAAAACCCCGAATTTAAACGGCAGAATTTTGAGTTAATCGAGGTTATCGAGTTTAAAATAAGTGAAATTTTTGAAAAAATGATTTTTTATTTTTAAAGAAAACAGGTGGATTATTTTAGGTGGAAAGGAGAGGCAGAGCCCAATTAAGATTAACTGCACCGAAACCGCTTCAAATTCCGTCTCCTAAGTGCAAAGATATCGTAGTTTGTGTTGAATGCTGGTTCGCTGAGGTAAACTTTTATTGTTGGTATAATTTTCCGTTTTTCCGAGTTAGGTACGCGTGTGAGGTGTCAAAACACGCGTCTGCGCGCGGGCTAACGAACAACGGAGTATTTAGAGGTAAGCGTAGTACAATATTTTGAATTTATGGTGAAAAAACGTAATTAGCAGAAAAGTAGGTGTTTATAGAGTATTTAATTCTACCAACCAACGAGATAGATCACGAAACGCGCTCCAGCCTGTAGGTGTGGCAGGTAAGTATTTATTAATAGCAAAAACCCCGAATTTAAACGGCAGAATTTTGAGTTAATCGAGGTTATCGAGTTTAAAATAAGTGAAATTTTCGAAAAAATGATTTTTTATTTTTAAAGAAAACAGGTGGATTATTTTAGGTGGAAAGGAGAGGCAGAGCCCAATTAAGATTAACTGCACCGAAACCGCTTCAAATTCCGTCTCCTAAGTGCAAAGATATCGTAGTTTGTGTTGAATGCTGGTTCGCTGAGGTAAACTTTTATTGTTGGTATAATTTTCCGTTTTTCCGAGCTAGGTACGCGTGTGAGGTGTCAAAACACGCGTCTGCGCGCGGGCTAACGAACAACGGAGTATTTAGAGGTAAGCGTAGTACAATATTTTGAATTTATGGTGAAAAAACGTAATTAGCAGAAAAGTAGGTGTTTATAGAGTATTTAATTCTACCAACCAACGAGATAGATCACGAAACGCGCTCCAGCCTGTAGGTGTGGCAGGTAAGTATTTATTAATAGCAAAAACCCCGAATTTAAACGGCAGAATTTTGAGTTAATCGAGGTTATCGAGTTTAAAATAAGTGAAATTTTCGAAAAAATGATTTTTTATTTTTAAAGAAAACAGGTGGATTATTTTAGGTGGAAAGGAGAGGCAGAGCCCAATTAAGATTAACTGCACCGAAACCGCTTCAAATTCCGTCTCCTAAGTGCAAAGATATCGTAGTTTGTGTTGAATGCTGGTTCGCTGAGGTAAACTTTTATTGTTGGTATAATTTTCCGTTTTTCCGAGCTAGGTACGCGTGTGAGGTGTCAAAACACGCGTCTGCGCGCGGGCTAACGAACAACGGAGTATTTAGAGGTAAGCGTAGTACAATATTTTGAATTTATGGTGAAAAAACGTAATTAGCAGAAAAGTAGGTGTTTATAGAGTATTTAATTCTACCAACCAACGAGATAGATCACGAAACGCGCTCCAGCCTGTAGGTGTGGCAGGTAAGTATTTATTAATAGCAAAAACCCCGAATTTAAACGGCAGAATTTTGAGTTAATCGAGGTTATCGAGTTTAAAATAAGTGAAATTTTCGAAAAAATGATTTTTTATTTTTAAAGAAAACAGGTGGATTATTTTAGGTGGAAAGGAGAGGCAGAGCCCAATTAAGATTAACTGCACCGAAACCGCTTCAAATTCCGTCTCCTAAGTGCAAAGATATCGTAGTTTGTGTTGAATGCTGGTTCGCTGAGGTAAACTTTTATTGTTGGTATAATTTTCCGTTTTTCCGAGCTAGGTACGCGTGTGAGGTGTCAAAACACGCGTCTGCGCGCGGGCTAACGAACAACGGAGTATTTAGAGGTAAGCGTAGTACAATATTTTGAATTTATGGTGAAAAAACGTAATTAGCAGAAAAGTAGGTGTTTATAGAGTATTTAATTCTACCAACCAACGAGATAGATCACGAAACGCGCTCCAGCCTGTAGGTGTGGCAGGTAAGTATTTATTAATAGCAAAAACCCCGAATTTAAACGGCAGAATTTTGAGTTAATCGAGGTTATCGAGTTTAAAATAAGTGAAATTTTCGAAAAAATGATTTTTTATTTTTAAAGAAAACAGGTGGATTATTTTAGGTGGAAAGGAGAGGCAGAGCCCAATTAAGATTAACTGCACCGAAACCGCTTCAAATTCCGTCTCCTAAGTGCAAAGATATCGTAGTTTGTGTTGAATGCTGGTTCGCTGAGGTAAACTTTTATTGTTGGTATAATTTTCCGTTTTTCCGAGCTAGGTACGCGTGTGAGGTGTCAAAACACGCGTCTGCGCGCGGGCTAACGAACAACGGAGTATTTAGAGGTAAGCGTAGTACAATATTTTGAATTTATGGTGAAAAAACGTAATTAGCAGAAAAGTAGGTGTTTATAGAGTATTTAATTCTACCAACCAACGAGATAGATCACGAAACGCGCTCCAGCCTGTAGGTGTGGCAGGTAAGTATTTATTAATAGCAAAAACCCCGAATTTAAACGGCAGAATTTTGAGTTAATCGAGGTTATCGAGTTTAAAATAAGTGAAATTTTCGAAAAAATGATTTTTTATTTTTAAAGAAAACAGGTGGATTATTTTAGGTGGAAAGGAGAGGCAGAGCCCAATTAAGATTAACTGCACCGAAACCGCTTCAAATTCCGTCTCCTAAGTGCAAAGATATCGTAGTTTGTGTTGAATGCTGGTTCGCTGAGGTAAACTTTTATTGTTGGTATAATTTTCCGTTTTTCCGAGTTAGGTACGCGTGTGAGGTGTCAAAACACGCGTCTGCGCGCGGGCTAACGAACAACGGAGTATTTAGAGGTAAGCGTAGTACAATATTTTGAATTTATGGTGAAAAAACGTAATTAGCAGAAAAGTAGGTGTTTATAGAGTATTTAATTCTACCAACCAACGAGATAGATCACGAAACGCGCTCCAGCCTGTAGGTGTGGCAGGTAAGTATTTATTAATAGCAAAAACCCCGAATTTAAACGGCAGAATTTTGAGTTAATCGAGGTTATCGAGTTTAAAATAAGTGAAATTTTCGAAAAAATGATTTTTTATTTTTAAAGAAAACAGGTGGATTATTTTAGGTGGAAAGGAGAGGCAGAGCCCAATTAAGATTAACTGCACCGAAACCGCTTCAAATTCCGTCTCCTAAGTGCAAAGATATCGTAGTTTGTGTTGAATGCTGGTTCGCTGAGGTAAACTTTTATTGTTGGTATAATTTTCCGTTTTTCCGAGCTAGGTACGCGTGTGAGGTGTCAAAACACGCGTCTGCGCGCGGGCTAACGAACAACGGAGTATTTAGAGGTAAGCGTAGTACAATATTTTGAATTTATGGTGAAAAAACGTAATTAGCAGAAAAGTAGGTGTTTATAGAGTATTTAATTCTACCAACCAACGAGATAGATCACGAAACGCGCTCCAGCCTGTAGGTGTGGCAGGTAAGTATTTATTAATAGCAAAAACCCCGAATTTAAACGGCAGAATTTTGAGTTAATCGAGGTTATCGAGTTTAAAATAAGTGAAATTTTCGAAAAAATGATTTTTTATTTTTAAAGAAAACAGGTGGATTATTTTAGGTGGAAAGGAGAGGCAGAGCCCAATTAAGATTAACTGCACCGAAACCGCTTCAAATTCCGTCTCCTAAGTGCAAAGATATCGTAGTTTGTGTTGAATGCTGGTTCGCTGAGGTAAACTTTTATTGTTGGTATAATTTTCCGTTTTTCCGAGTTAGGTACGCGTGTGAGGTGTCAAAACACGCGTCTGCGCGCGGGCTAACGAACAACAGAGTATTTAGAGGTAAGCGTAGTACAATATTTTGAATTTATGGTGAAAAAACGTAATTAGCAGAAAAGTAGGTGTTTATAGAGTATTTAATTCTACCAACCAACGAGATAGATCACGAAACGCGCTCCAGCCTGTAGGTGTGGCAGGTAAGTATTTATTAATAGCAAAAACCCCGAATTTAAACGGCAGAATTTTGAGTTAATCGAGGTTATCGAGTTTAAAATAAGTGAAATTTTCGAAAAAATGATTTTTTATTTTTAAAGAAAACAGGTGGATTATTTTAGGTGGAAAGGAGAGGCAGAGCCCAATTAAGATTAACTGCACCGAAACCGCTTCAAATTCCGTCTCCTAAGTGCAAAGATATCGTAGTTTGTGTTGAATGCTGGTTCGCTGAGGTAAACTTTTATTGTTGGTATAATTTTCCGTTTTTCCGAGCTAGGTACGCGTGTGAGGTGTCAAAACACGCGTCTGCGCGCGGGCTAACGAACAACGGAGTATTTAGAGGTAAGCGTAGTACAATATTTTGAATTTATGGTGAAAAAACGTAATTAGCAGAAAAGTAGGTGTTTATAGAGTATTTAATTCTACCAACCAACGAGATAGATCACGAAACGCGCTCCAGCCTGTAGGTGTGGCAGGTAAGTATTTATTAATAGCAAAAACCCCGAATTTAAACGGCAGAATTTTGAGTTAATCGAGGTTATCGAGTTTAAAATAAGTGAAATTTTCGAAAAAATGATTTTTTATTTTTAAAGAAAACAGGTGGATTATTTTAGGTGGAAAGGAGAGGCAGAGCCCAATTAAGATTAACTGCACCGAAACCGCTTCAAATTCCGTCTCCTAAGTGCAAAGATATCGTAGTTTGTGTTGAATGCTGGTTCGCTGAGGTAAACTTTTATTGTTGGTATAATTTTCCGTTTTTCCGAGCTAAGTACGCGTGTGAGGTGTCAAAACACGCGTCTGCGCGCGGGCTAACGAACAACGGAGTATTTAGAGGTAAGCGTAGTACAATATTTTGAATTTATGGTGAAAAAACGTAATTAGCAGAAAAGTAGGTGTTTATAGAGTATTTAATTCTACCAACCAACGAGATAGATCACGAAACGCGCTCCAGCCTGTAGGTGTGGCAGGTAAGTATTTATTAATAGCAAAAACCCCGAATTTAAACGGCAGAATTTTGAGTTAATCGAGGTTATCGAGTTTAAAATAAGTGAAATTTTCGAAAAAATGATTTTTTATTTTTAAAGAAAACAGGTGGATTATTTTAGGTGGAAAGGAGAGGCAGAGCCCAATTAAGATTAACTGCACCGAAACCGCTTCAAATTCCGTCTCCTAAGTGCAAAGATATCGTAGTTTGTGTTGAATGCTGGTTCGCTGAGGTAAACTTTTATTGTTGGTATAATTTTCCGTTTTTCCGAGCTAGGTACGCGTGTGAGGTGTCAAAACACGCGTCTGCGCGCGGGCTAACGAACAACGGAGTATTTAGAGGTAAGCGTAGTACAATATTTTGAATTTATGGTGAAAAAACGTAATTAGCAGAAAAGTAGGTGTTTATAGAGTATTTAATTCTACCAACCAACGAGATAGATCACGAAACGCGCTTCAGCCTGTAGGTGTGGCAGGTAAGTATTTATTAATAGCAAAAACCCCGAATTTAAACGGCAGAATTTTGAGTTAATCGAGGTTATCGAGTTTAAAATAAGTGAAATTTTCGAAAAAATGATTTTTTATTTTTAAAGAAAACAGGTGGATTATTTTAGGTGGAAAGGAGAGGCAGAGCCCAATTAAGATTAACTGCACCGAAACCGCTTCAAATTCCGTCTCCTAAGTGCAAAGATATCGTAGTTTGTGTTGAATGCTGGTTCGCTGAGGTAAACTTTTATTGTTGGTATAATTTTCCGTTTTTCCGAGCTAGGTACGCGTGTGAGGTGTCAAAACACGCGTCTGCGCGCGGGCTAACGAACAACGGAGTATTTAGAGGTAAGCGTAGTACAATATTTTGAATTTATGGTGAAAAAACGTAATTAGCAGAAAAGTAGGTGTTTATAGAGTATTTAATTCTACCAACCAACGAGATAGATCACGAAACGCGCTCCAGCCTGTAGGTGTGGCAGGTAAGTATTTATTAATAGCAAAAACCCCGAATTTAAACGGCAGAATTTTGAGTTAATCGAGGTTATCGAGTTTAAAATAAGTGAAATTTTCGAAAAAATGATTTTTTATTTTTAAAGAAAACAGGTGGATTATTTTAGGTGGAAAGGAGAGGCAGAGCCCAATTAAGATTAACTGCACCGAAACCGCTTCAAATTCCGTCTCCTAAGTGCAAAGATATCGTAGTTTGTGTTGAATGCTGGTTCGCTGAGGTAAACTTTTATTGTTGGTATAATTTTCCGTTTTTCCGAGTTAGGTACGCGTGTGAGGTGTCAAAACACGCGTCTGCGCGCGGGCTAACGAACAACGGAGTATTTAGAGGTAAGCGTAGTACAATATTTTGAATTTATGGTGAAAAAACGTAATTAGCAGAAAAGTAGGTGTTTATAGAGTATTTAATTCTACCAACCAACGAGATAGATCACGAAACGCGCTCCAGCCTGTAGGTGTGGCAGGTAAGTATTTATTAATAGCAAAAACCCCGAATTTAAACGGCAGAATTTTGAGTTAATCGAGGTTATCGAGTTTAAAATAAGTGAAATTTTCGAAAAAATGATTTTTTATTTTTAAAGAAAACAGGTGGATTATTTTAGGTGGAAAGGAGAGGCAGAGCCCAATTAAGATTAACTGCACCGAAACCGCTTCAAATTCCGTCTCCTAAGTGCAAAGATATCGTAGTTTGTGTTGAATGCTGGTTCGCTGAGGTAAACTTTTATTGTTGGTATAATTTTCCGTTTTTCCGAGCTAGGTACGCGTGTGAGGTGTCAAAACACGCGTCTGCGCGCGGGCTAACGAACAACGGAGTATTTAGAGGTAAGCGTAGTACAATATTTTGAATTTATGGTGAAAAAACGTAATTAGCAGAAAAGTAGGTGTTTATAGAGTATTTAATTCTACCAACCAACGAGATAGATCACGAAACGCGCTCCAGCCTGTAGGTGTGGCAGGTAAGTATTTATTAATAGCAAAAACCCCGAATTTAAACGGCAGAATTTTGAGTTAATCGAGGTTATCGAGTTTAAAATAAGTGAAATTTTCGAAAAAATGATTTTTTATTTTTAAAGAAAACAGGTGGATTATTTTAGGTGGAAAGGAGAGGCAGAGCCCAATTAAGATTAACTGCACCGAAACCGCTTCAAATTCCGTCTCCTAAGTGCAAAGATATCGTAGTTTGTGTTGAATGCTGGTTCGCTGAGGTAAACTTTTATTGTTGGTATAATTTTCCGTTTTTCCGAGCTAGGTACGCGTGTGAGGTGTCAAAACACGCGTCTGCGCGCGGGCTAACGAACAACGGAGTATTTAGAGGTAAGCGTAGTACAATATTTTGAATTTATGGTGAAAAAACGTAATTAGCAGAAAAGTAGGTGTTTATAGAGTATTTAATTCTACCAACCAACGAGATAGATCACGAAACGCGCTCCAGCCTGTAGGTGTGGCAGGTAAGTATTTATTAATAGCAAAAACCCCGAATTTAAACGGCAGAATTTTGAGTTAATCGAGGTTATCGAGTTTAAAATAAGTGAAATTTTCGAAAAAATGATTTTTTATTTTTAAAGAAAACAGGTGGATTATTTTAGGTGGAAAGGAGAGGCAGAGCCCAATTAAGATTAACTGCACCGAAACCGCTTCAAATTCCGTCTCCTAAGTGCAAAGATATCGTAGTTTGTGTTGAATGCTGGTTCGCTGAGGTAAACTTTTATTGTTGGTATAATTTTCCGTTTTTCCGAGTTAGGTACGCGTGTGAGGTGTCAAAACACGCGTCTGCGCGCGGGCTAACGAACAACGGAGTATTTAGAGGTAAGCGTAGTACAATATTTTGAATTTATGGTGAAAAAACGTAATTAGCAGAAAAGTAGGTGTTTATAGAGTATTTAATTCTACCAACCAACGAGATAGATCACGAAACGCGCTCCAGCCTGTAGGTGTGGCAGGTAAGTATTTATTAATAGCAAAAACCCCGAATTTAAACGGCAGAATTTTGAGTTAATCGAGGTTATCGAGTTTAAAATAAGTGAAATTTTCGAAAAAATGATTTTTTATTTTTAAAGAAAACAGGTGGATTATTTTAGGTGGAAAGGAGAGGCAGAGCCCAATTAAGATTAACTGCACCGAAACCGCTTCAAATTCCGTCTCCTAAGTGCAAAGATATCGTAGTTTGTGTTGAATGCTGGTTCGCTGAGGTAAACTTTTATTGTTGGTATAATTTTCCGTTTTTCCGAGCTAGGTACGCGTGTGAGGTGTCAAAACACGCGTCTGCGCGCGGGCTAACGAACAACGGAGTATTTAGAGGTAAGCGTAGTACAATATTTTGAATTTATGGTGAAAAAACGTAATTAGCAGAAAAGTAGGTGTTTATAGAGTATTTAATTCTACCAACCAACGAGATAGATCACGAAACGCGCTCCAGCCTGTAGGTGTGGCAGGTAAGTATTTATTAATAGCAAAAACCCCGAATTTAAACGGCAGAATTTTGAGTTAATCGAGGTTATCGAGTTTAAAATAAGTGAAATTTTCGAAAAAATGATTTTTTATTTTTAAAGAAAACAGGTGGATTATTTTAGGTGGAAAGGAGAGGCAGAGCCCAATTAAGATTAACTGCACCGAAACCGCTTCAAATTCCGTCTCCTAAGTGCAAAGATATCGTAGTTTGTGTTGAATGCTGGTTCGCTGAGGTAAACTTTTATTGTTGGTATAATTTTCCGTTTTTCCGAGTTAGGTACGCGTGTGAGGTGTCAAAACACGCGTCTGCGCGCGGGCTAACGAACAACGGAGTATTTAGAGGTAAGCGTAGTACAATATTTTGAATTTATGGTGAAAAAACGTAATTAGCAGAAAAGTAGGTGTTTATAGAGTATTTAATTCTACCAACCAACGAGATAGATCACGAAACGCGCTCCAGCCTGTAGGTGTGGCAGGTAAGTATTTATTAATAGCAAAAACCCCGAATTTAAACGGCAGAATTTTGAGTTAATCGAGGTTATCGAGTTTAAAATAAGTGAAATTTTCGAAAAAATGATTTTTTATTTTTAAAGAAAACAGGTGGATTATTTTAGGTGAAAAGGAGAGGCAGAGCCCAATTAAGATTAACTGCACCGAAACCGCTTCAAATTCCGTCTCCTAAGTGCAAAGATATCGTAGTTTGTGTTGAATGCTGGTTCGCTGAGGTAAACTTTTATTGTTGGTATAATTTTCCGTTTTTCCGAGCTAGGTACGCGTGTGAGGTGTCAAAACACGCGTCTGCGCGCGGGCTAACGAACAACGGAGTATTTAGAGGTAAGCGTAGTACAATATTTTGAATTTATGGTGAAAAAACGTAATTAGCAGAAAAGTAGGTGTTTATAGAGTATTTAATTCTACCAACCAACGAGATAGATCACGAAACGCGCTCCAGCCTGTAGGTGTGGCAGGTAAGTATTTATTAATAGCAAAAACCCCGAATTTAAACGGCAGAATTTTGAGTTAATCGAGGTTATCGAGTTTAAAATAAGTGAAATTTTCGAAAAAATGATTTTTTATTTTTAAAGAAAACAGGTGGATTATTTTAGGTGGAAAGGAGAGGCAGAGCCCAATTAAGATTAACTGCACCGAAACCGCTTCAAATTCCGTCTCCTAAGTGCAAAGATATCGTAGTTTGTGTTGAATGCTGGTTCGCTGAGGTAAACTTTTATTGTTGGTATAATTTTCCGTTTTTCCGAGTTAGGTACGCGTGTGAGGTGTCAAAACACGCGTCTGCGCGCGGGCTAACGAACAACGGAGTATTTAGAGGTAAGCGTAGTACAATATTTTGAATTTATGGTGAAAAAACGTAATTAGCAGAAAAGTAGGTGTTTATAGAGTATTTAATTCTACCAACCAACGAGATAGATCACGAAACGCGCTCCAGCCTGTAGGTGTGGCAGGTAAGTATTTATTAATAGCAAAAACCCCGAATTTAAACGGCAGAATTTTGAGTTAATCGAGGTTATCGAGTTTAAAATAAGTGAAATTTTCGAAAAAATGATTTTTTATTTTTAAAGAAAACAGGTGGATTATTTTAGGTGGAAAGGAGAGGCAGAGCCCAATTAAGATTAACTGCACCGAAACCGCTTCAAATTCCGTCTCCTAAGTGCAAAGATATCGTAGTTTGTGTTGAATGCTGGTTCGCTGAGGTAAACTTTTATTGTTGGTATAATTTTCCGTTTTTCCGAGTTAGGTACGCGTGTGAGGTGTCAAAACACGCGTCTGCGCGCGGGCTAACGAACAACGGAGTATTTAGAGGTAAGCGTAGTACAATATTTTGAATTTATGGTGAAAAAACGTAATTAGCAGAAAAGTAGGTGTTTATAGAGTATTTAATTCTACCAACCAACGAGATAGATCACGAAACGCGCTCCAGCCTGTAGGTGTGGCAGGTAAGTATTTATTAATAGCAAAAACCCCGAATTTAAACGGCAGAATTTTGAGTTAATCGAGGTTATCGAGTTTAAAATAAGTGAAATTTTCGAAAAAATGATTTTTTATTTTTAAAGAAAACAGGTGGATTATTTTAGGTGGAAAGGAGAGGCAGAGCCCAATTAAGATTAACTGCACCGAAACCGCTTCAAATTCCGTCTCCTAAGTGCAAAGATATCGTAGTTTGTGTTGAATGCTGGTTCGCTGAGGTAAACTTTTATTGTTGGTATAATTTTCCGTTTTTCCGAGTTAGGTACGCGTGTGAGGTGTCAAAACACGCGTCTGCGCGCGGGCTAACGAACAACGGAGTATTTAGAGGTAAGCGTAGTACAATATTTTGAATTTATGGTGAAAAAACGTAATTAGCAGAAAAGTAGGTGTTTATAGAGTATTTAATTCTACCAACCAACGAGATAGATCACGAAACGCGCTCCAGCCTGTAGGTGTGGCAGGTAAGTATTTATTAATAGCAAAAACCCCGAATTTAAACGGCAGAATTTTGAGTTAATCGAGGTTATCGAGTTTAAAATAAGTGAAATTTTCGAAAAAATGATTTTTTATTTTTAAAGAAAACAGGTGGATTATTTTAGGTGGAAAGGAGAGGCAGAGCCCAATTAAGATTAACTGCACCGAAACCGCTTCAAATTCCGTCTCCTAAGTGCAAAGATATCGTAGTTTGTGTTGAATGCTGGTTCGCTGAGGTAAACTTTTATTGTTGGTATAATTTTCCGTTTTTCCGAGCTAGGTACGCGTGTGAGGTGTCAAAACACGCGTCTGCGCGCGGGCTAACGAACAACGGAGTATTTAGAGGTAAGCGTAGTACAATATTTTGAATTTATGGTGAAAAAACGTAATTAGCAGAAAAGTAGGTGTTTATAGAGTATTTAATTCTACCAACCAACGAGATAGATCACGAAACGCGCTCCAGCCTGTAGGTGTGGCAGGTAAGTATTTATTAATAGCAAAAACCCCGAATTTAAACGGCAGAATTTTGAGTTAATCGAGGTTATCGAGTTTAAAATAAGTGAAATTTTCGAAAAAATGATTTTTTATTTTTAAAGAAAACAGGTGGATTATTTTAGGTGGAAAGGAGAGGCAGAGCCCAATTAAGATTAACTGCACCGAAACCGCTTCAAATTCCGTCTCCTAAGTGCAAAGATATCGTAGTTTGTGTTGAATGCTGGTTCGCTGAGGTAAACTTTTATTGTTGGTATAATTTTCCGTTTTTCCGAGCTAGGTACGCGTGTGAGGTGTCAAAACACGCGTCTGCGCGCGGGCTAACGAACAACGGAGTATTTAGAGGTAAGCGTAGTACAATATTTTGAATTTATGGTGAAAAAACGTAATTAGCAGAAAAGTAGGTGTTTATAGAGTATTTAATTCTACCAACCAACGAGATAGATCACGAAACGCGCTCCAGCCTGTAGGTGTGGCAGGTAAGTATTTATTAATAGCAAAAACCCCGAATTTAAACGGCAGAATTTTGAGTTAATCGAGGTTATCGAGTTTAAAATAAGTGAAATTTTCGAAAAAATGATTTTTTATTTTTAAAGAAAACAGGTGGATTATTTTAGGTGGAAAGGAGAGGCAGAGCCCAATTAAGATTAACTGCACCGAAACCGCTTCAAATTCCGTCTCCTAAGTGCAAAGATATCGTAGTTTGTGTTGAATGCTGGTTCGCTGAGGTAAACTTTTATTGTTGGTATAATTTTCCGTTTTTCCGAGTTAGGTACGCGTGTGAGGTGTCAAAACACGCGTCTGCGCGCGGGCTAACGAACAACGGAGTATTTAGAGGTAAGCGTAGTACAATATTTTGAATTTATGGTGAAAAAACGTAATTAGCAGAAAAGTAGGTGTTTATAGAGTATTTAATTCTACCAACCAACGAGATAGATCACGAAACGCGCTCCAGCCTGTAGGTGTGGCAGGTAAGTATTTATTAATAGCAAAAACCCCGAATTTAAACGGCAGAATTTTGAGTTAATCGAGGTTATCGAGTTTAAAGTAAGTGAAATTTTCGAAAAAATGATTTTTTATTTTTAAAGAAAACAGGTGGATTATTTTAGGTGGAAAGGAGAGGCAGAGCCCAATTAAGATTAACTGCACCGAAACCGCTTCAAATTCCGTCTCCTAAGTGCAAAGATATCGTAGTTTGTGTTGAATGCTGGTTCGCTGAGGTAAACTTTTATTGTTGGTATAATTTTCCGTTTTTCCGAGCTAGGTACGCGTGTGAGGTGTCAAAACACGCGTCTGCGCGCGGGCTAACGAACAACGGAGTATTTAGAGGTAAGCGTAGTACAATATTTTGAATTTATGGTGAAAAAACGTAATTAGCAGAAAAGTAGGTGTTTATAGAGTATTTAATTCTACCAACCAACGAGATAGATCACGAAACGCGCTCCAGCCTGTAGGTGTGGCAGGTAAGTATTTATTAATAGCAAAAACCCCGAATTTAAACGGCAGAATTTTGAGTTAATCGAGGTTATCGAGTTTAAAATAAGTGAAATTTTCGAAAAAATGATTTTTTATTTTTAAAGAAAACAGGTGGATTATTTTAGGTGGAAAGGAGAGGCAGAGCCCAATTAAGATTAACTGCACCGAAACCGCTTCAAATTCCGTCTCCTAAGTGCAAAGATATCGTAGTTTGTGTTGAATGCTGGTTCGCTGAGGTAAACTTTTATTGTTGGTATAATTTTCCGTTTTTCCGAGCTAGGTACGCGTGTGAGGTGTCAAAACACGCGTCTGCGCGCGGGCTAACGAACAACGGAGTATTTAGAGGTAAGCGTAGTACAATATTTTGAATTTATGGTGAAAAAACGTAATTAGCAGAAAAGTAGGTGTTTATAGAGTATTTAATTCTACCAACCAACGAGATAGATCACGAAACGCGCTCCAGCCTGTAGGTGTGGCAGGTAAGTATTTATTAATAGCAAAAACCCCGAATTTAAACGGCAGAATTTTGAGTTAATCGAGGTTATCGAGTTTAAAATAAGTGAAATTTTCGAAAAAATGATTTTTTATTTTTAAAGAAAACAGGTGGATTATTTTAGGTGGAAAGGAGAGGCAGAGCCCAATTAAGATTAACTGCACCGAAACCGCTTCAAATTCCGTCTCCTAAGTGCAAAGATATCGTAGTTTGTGTTGAATGCTGGTTCGCTGAGGTAAACTTTTATTGTTGGTATAATTTTCCGTTTTTCCGAGTTAGGTACGCGTGTGAGGTGTCAAAACACGCGTCTGCGCGCGGGCTAACGAACAACGGAGTATTTAGAGGTAAGCGTAGTACAATATTTTGAATTTATGGTGAAAAAACGTAATTAGCAGAAAAGTAGGTGTTTATAGAGTATTTAATTCTACCAACCAACGAGATAGATCACGAAACGCGCTCCAGCCTGTAGGTGTGGCAGGTAAGTATTTATTAATAGCAAAAACCCCGAATTTAAACGGCAGAATTTTGAGTTAATCGAGGTTATCGAGTTTAAAGTAAGTGAAATTTTCGAAAAAATGATTTTTTATTTTTAAAGAAAACAGGTGGATTATTTTAGGTGGAAAGGAGAGGCAGAGCCCAATTAAGATTAACTGCACCGAAACCGCTTCAAATTCCGTCTCCTAAGTGCAAAGATATCGTAGTTTGTGTTGAATGCTGGTTCGCTGAGGTAAACTTTTATTGTTGGTATAATTTTCCGTTTTTCCGAGCTAGGTACGCGTGTGAGGTGTCAAAACACGCGTCTGCGCGCGGGCTAACGAACAACGGAGTATTTAGAGGTAAGCGTAGTACAATATTTTGAATTTATGGTGAAAAAACGTAATTAGCAGAAAAGTAGGTGTTTATAGAGTATTTAATTCTACCAACCAACGAGATAGATCACGAAACGCGCTCCAGCCTGTAGGTGTGGCAGGTAAGTATTTATTAATAGCAAAAACCCCGAATTTAAACGGCAGAATTTTGAGTTAATCGAGGTTATCGAGTTTAAAATAAGTGAAATTTTCGAAAAAATGATTTTTTATTTTTAAAGAAAACAGGTGGATTATTTTAGGTGGAAAGGAGAGGCAGAGCCCAATTAAGATTAACTGCACCGAAACCGCTTCAAATTCCGTCTCCTAAGTGCAAAGATATCGTAGTTTGTGTTGAATGCTGGTTCGCTGAGGTAAACTTTTATTGTTGGTATAATTTTCCGTTTTTCCGAGCTAGGTACGCGTGTGAGGTGTCAAAACACGCGTCTGCGCGCGGGCTAACGAACAACGGAGTATTTAGAGGTAAGCGTAGTACAATATTTTGAATTTATGGTGAAAAAACGTAATTAGCAGAAAAGTAGGTGTTTATAGAGTATTTAATTCTACCAACCAACGAGATAGATCACGAAACGCGCTCCAGCCTGTAGGTGTGGCAGGTAAGTATTTATTAATAGCAAAAACCCCGAATTTAAACGGCAGAATTTTGAGTTAATCGAGGTTATCGAGTTTAAAATAAGTGAAATTTTCGAAAAAATGATTTTTTATTCTTAAAGAAAACAGGTGGATTATTTTAGGTGGAAAGGAGAGGCAGAGCCCAATTAAGATTAACTGCACCGAAACCGCTTCAAATTCCGTCTCCTAAGTGCAAAGATATCGTAGTTTGTGTTGAATGCTGGTTCGCTGAGGTAAACTTTTATTGTTGGTATAATTTTCCGTTTTTCCGAGTTAGGTACGCGTGTGAGGTGTCAAAACACGCGTCTGCGCGCGGGCTAACGAACAACGGAGTATTTAGAGGTAAGCGTAGTACAATATTTTGAATTTATGGTGAAAAAACGTAATTAGCAGAAAAGTAGGTGTTTATAGAGTATTTAATTCTACCAACCAACGAGATAGATCACGAAACGCGCTCCAGCCTGTAGGTGTGGCAGGTAAGTATTTATTAATAGCAAAAACCCCGAATTTAAACGGCAGAATTTTGAGTTAATCGAGGTTATCGAGTTTAAAATAAGTGAAATTTTCGAAAAAATGATTTTTTATTTTTAAAGAAAACAGGTGGATTATTTTAGGTGGAAAGGAGAGGCAGAGCCCAATTAAGATTAACTGCACCGAAACCGCTTCAAATTCCGTCTCCTAAGTGCAAAGATATCGTAGTTTGTGTTGAATGCTGGTTCGCTGAGGTAAACTTTTATTGTTGGTATAATTTTCCGTTTTTCCGAGCTAGGTACGCGTGTGAGGTGTCAAAACACGCGTCTGCGCGCGGGCTAACGAACAACGGAGTATTTAGAGGTAAGCGTAGTACAATATTTTGAATTTATGGTGAAAAAACGTAATTAGCAGAAAAGTAGGTGTTTATAGAGTATTTAATTCTACCAACCAACGAGATAGATCACGAAACGCGCTCCAGCCTGTAGGTGTGGCAGGTAAGTATTTATTAATAGCAAAAACCCCGAATTTAAACGGCAGAATTTTGAGTTAATCGAGGTTATCGAGTTTAAAATAAGTGAAATTTTCGAAAAAATGATTTTTTATTTTTAAAGAAAACAGGTGGATTATTTTAGGTGGAAAGGAGAGGCAGAGCCCAATTAAGATTAACTGCACCGAAACCGCTTCAAATTCCGTCTCCTAAGTGCAAAGATATCGTAGTTTGTGTTGAATGCTGGTTCGCTGAGGTAAACTTTTATTGTTGGTATAATTTTCCGTTTTTCCGAGTTAGGTACGCGTGTGAGGTGTCAAAACACGCGTCTGCGCGCGGGCTAACGAACAACGGAGTATTTAGAGGTAAGCGTAGTACAATATTTTGAATTTATGGTGAAAAAACGTAATTAGCAGAAAAGTAGGTGTTTATAGAGTATTTAATTCTACCAACCAACGAGATAGATCACGAAACGCGCTCCAGCCTGTAGGTGTGGCAGGTAAGTATTTATTAATAGCAAAAACCCCGAATTTAAACGGCAGAATTTTGAGTTAATCGAGGTTATCGAGTTTAAAATAAGTGAAATTTTCGAAAAAATGATTTTTTATTTTTAAAGAAAACAGGTGGATTATTTTAGGTGGAAAGGAGAGGCAGAGCCCAATTAAGATTAACTGCACCGAAACCGCTTCAAATTCCGTCTCCTAAGTGCAAAGATATCGTAGTTTGTGTTGAATGCTGGTTCGCTGAGGTAAACTTTTATTGTTGGTATAATTTTCCGTTTTTCCGAGCTAGGTACGCGTGTGAGGTGTCAAAACACGCGTCTGCGCGCGGGCTAACGAACAACGGAGTATTTAGAGGTAAGCGTAGTACAATATTTTGAATTTATGGTGAAAAAACGTAATTAGCAGAAAAGTAGGTGTTTATAGAGTATTTAATTCTACCAACCAACGAGATAGATCACGAAACGCGCTCCAGCCTGTAGGTGTGGCAGGTAAGTATTTATTAATAGCAAAAACCCCGAATTATAACGGCAGAATTTTGAGTTAATCGAGGTTATCGAGTTTAAAATAAGTGAAATTTTCGAAAAAATGATTTTTTATTTTTAAAGAAAACAGGTGGATTATTTTAGGTGGAAAGGAGAGGCAGAGCCCAATTAAGATTAACTGCACCGAAACCGCTTCAAATTCCGTCTCCTAAGTGCAAAGATATCGTAGTTTGTGTTGAATGCTGGTTCGCTGAGGTAAACTTTTATTGTTGGTATAATTTTCCGTTTTTCCGAGTTAGGTACGCGTGTGAGGTGTCAAAACACGCGTCTGCGCGCGGGCTAACGAACAACGGAGTATTTAGAGGTAAGCGTAGTACAATATTTTGAATTTATGGTGAAAAAACGTAATTAGCAGAAAAGTAGGTGTTTATAGAGTATTTAATTCTACCAACCAACGAGATAGATCACGAAACGCGCTCCAGCCTGTAGGTGTGGCAGGTAAGTATTTATTAATAGCAAAAACCCCGAATTTAAACGGCAGAATTTTGAGTTAATCGAGGTTATCGAGTTTAAAATAAGTGAAATTTTCGAAAAAATGATTTTTTATTTTTAAAGAAAACAGGTGGATTATTTTAGGTGGAAAGGAGAGGCAGAGCCCAATTAAGATTAACTGCACCGAAACCGCTTCAAATTCCGTCTCCTAAGTGCAAAGATATCGTAGTTTGTGTTGAATGCTGGTTCGCTGAGGTAAACTTTTATTGTTGGTATAATTTTCCGTTTTTCCGAGTTAGGTACGCGTGTGAGGTGTCAAAACACGCGTCAGCGCGCGGGCTAACGAACAACGGAGTATTTAGAGGTAAGCGTAGTACAATATTTTGAATTTATGGTGAAAAAACGTAATTAGCAGAAAAGTAGGTGTTTATAGAGTATTTAATTCTACCAACCAACGAGATAGATCACGAAACGCGCTCCAGCCTGTAGGTGTGGCAGGTAAGTATTTATTAATAGCAAAAACCCCGAATTTAAACGGCAGAATTTTGAGTTAATCGAGGTTATCGAGTTTAAAATAAGTGAAATTTTCGAAAAAATGATTTTTTATTTTTAAAGAAAACAGGTGGATTATTTTAGGTGGAAAGGAGAGGCAGAGCCCAATTAAGATTAACTGCACCGAAACCGCTTCAAATTCCGTCTCCTAAGTGCAAAGATATCGTAGTTTGTGTTGAATGCTGGTTCGCTGAGGTAAACTTTTATTGTTGGTATAATTTTCCGTTTTTCCGAGCTAGGTACGCGTGTGAGGTGTCAAAACACGCGTCTGCGCGCGGGCTAACGAACAACGGAGTATTTAGAGGTAAGCGTAGTACAATATTTTGAATTTATGGTGAAAAAACGTAATTAGCAGAAAAGTAGGTGTTTATAGAGTATTTAATTCTACCAACCAACGAGATAGATCACGAAACGCGCTCCAGCCTGTAGGTGTGGCAGGTAAGTATTTATTAATAGCAAAAACCCCGAATTTAAACGGCAGAATTTTGAGTTAATCGAGGTTATCGAGTTTAAAATAAGTGAAATTTTCGAAAAAATGATTTTTTATTTTTAAAGAAAACAGGTGGATTATTTTAGGTGGAAAGGAGAGGCAGAGCCCAATTAAGATTAACTGCACCGAAACCGCTTCAAATTCCGTCTCCTAAGTGCAAAGATATCGTAGTTTGTGTTGAATGCTGGTTCGCTGAGGTAAACTTTTATTGTTGGTATAATTTTCCGTTTTTCCGAGTTAGGTACGCGTGTGAGGTGTCAAAACACGCGTCTGCGCGCGGGCTAACGAACAACGGAGTATTTAGAGGTAAGCGTAGTACAATATTTTGAATTTATGGTGAAAAAACGTAATTAGCAGAAAAGTAGGTGTTTATAGAGTATTTAATTCTACCAACCAACGAGATAGATCACGAAACGCGCTCCAGCCTGTAGGTGTGGCAGGTAAGTATTTATTAATAGCAAAAACCCCGAATTTAAACGGCAGAATTTTGAGTTAATCGAGGTTATCGAGTTTAAAATAAGTGAAATTTTCGAAAAAATGATTTTTTATTTTTAAAGAAAACAGGTGGATTATTTTAGGTGGAAAGGAGAGGCAGAGCCCAATTAAGATTAACTGCACCGAAACCGCTTCAAATTCCGTCTCCTAAGTGCAAAGATATCGTAGTTTGTGTTGAATGCTGGTTCGCTGAGGTAAACTTTTATTGTTGGTATAATTTTCCGTTTTTCCGAGTTAGGTACGCGTGTGAGGTGTCAAAACACGCGTCTGCGCGCGGGCTAACGAACAACGGAGTATTTAGAGGTAAGCGTAGTACAATATTTTGAATTTATGGTGAAAAAACGTAATTAGCAGAAAAGTAGGTGTTTATAGAGTATTTAATTCTACCAACCAACGAGATAGATCACGAAACGCGCTCCAGCCTGTAGGTGTGGCAGGTAAGTATTTATTAATAGCAAAAACCCCGAATTTAAACGGCAGAATTTTGAGTTAATCGAGGTTATCGAGTTTAAAATAAGTGAAATTTTCGAAAAAATGATTTTTTATTTTTAAAGAAAACAGGTGGATTATTTTAGGTGGAAAGGAGAGGCAGAGCCCAATTAAGATTAACTGCACCGAAACCGCTTCAAATTCCGTCTCCTAAGTGCAAAGATATCGTAGTTTGTGTTGAATGCTGGTTCGCTGAGGTAAACTTTTATTGTTGGTATAATTTTCCGTTTTTCCGAGCTAGGTACGCGTGTGAGGTGTCAAAACACGCGTCTGCGCGCGGGCTAACGAACAACGGAGTATTTAGAGGTAAGCGTAGTACAATATTTTGAATTTATGGTGAAAAAACGTAATTAGCAGAAAAGTAGGTGTTTATAGAGTATTTAATTCTACCAACCAACGAGATAGATCACGAAACGCGCTCCAGCCTGTAGGTGTGGCAGGTAAGTATTTATTAATAGCAAAAACCCCGAATTTAAACGGCAGAATTTTGAGTTAATCGAGGTTATCGAGTTTAAAATAAGTGAAATTTTCGAAAAAATGATTTTTTATTTTTAAAGAAAACAGGTGGATTATTTTAGGTGGAAAGGAGAGGCAGAGCCCAATTAAGATTAACTGCACCGAAACCGCTTCAAATTCCGTCTCCTAAGTGCAAAGATATCGTAGTTTGTGTTGAATGCTGGTTCGCTGAGGTAAACTTTTATTGTTGGTATAATTTTCCGTTTTTCCGAGCTAGGTACGCGTGTGAGGTGTCAAAACACGCGTCTGCGCGCGGGCTAACGAACAACGGAGTATTTAGAGGTAAGCGTAGTACAATATTTTGAATTTATGGTGAAAAAACGTAATTAGCAGAAAAGTAGGTGTTTATAGAGTATTTAATTCTACCAACCAACGAGATAGATCACGAAACGCGCTCCAGCCTGTAGGTGTGGCAGGTAAGTATTTATTAATAGCAAAAACCCCGAATTTAAACGGCAGAATTTTGAGTTAATCGAGGTTATCGAGTTTAAAATAAGTGAAATTTTCGAAAAAATGATTTTTTATTTTTAAAGAAAACAGGTGGATTATTTTAGGTGGAAAGGAGAGGCAGAGCCCAATTAAGATTAACTGCACCGAAACCGCTTCAAATTCCGTCTCCTAAGTGCAAAGATATCGTAGTTTGTGTTGAATGCTGGTTCGCTGAGGTAAACTTTTATTGTTGGTATAATTTTCCGTTTTTCCGAGTTAGGTACGCGTGTGAGGTGTCAAAACACGCGTCTGCGCGCGGGCTAACGAACAACGGAGTATTTAGAGGTAAGCGTAGTACAATATTTTGAATTTATGGTGAAAAAACGTAATTAGCAGAAAAGTAGGTGTTTATAGAGTATTTAATTCTACCAACCAACGAGATAGATCACGAAACGCGCTCCAGCCTGTAGGTGTGGCAGGTAAGTATTTATTAATAGCAAAAACCCCGAATTTAAACGGCAGAATTTTGAGTTAATCGAGGTTATCGAGTTTAAAATAAGTGAAATTTTCGAAAAAATGATTTTTTATTTTTAAAGAAAACAGGTGGATTATTTTAGGTGGAAAGGAGAGGCAGAGCCCAATTAAGATTAACTGCACCGAAACCGCTTCAAATTCCGTCTCCTAAGTGCAAAGATATCGTAGTTTGTGTTGAATGCTGGTTCGCTGAGGTAAACTTTTATTGTTGGTATAATTTTCCGTTTTTCCGAGCTAGGTACGCGTGTGAGGTGTCAAAACACGCGTCTGCGCGCGGGCTAACGAACAACGGAGTATTTAGAGGTAAGCGTAGTACAATATTTTGAATTTATGGTGAAAAAACGTAATTAGCAGAAAAGTAGGTGTTTATAGAGTATTTAATTCTACCAACCAACGAGATAGATCACGAAACGCGCTCCAGCCTGTAGGTGTGGCAGGTAAGTATTTATTAATAGCAAAAACCCCGAATTTAAACGGCAGAATTTTGAGTTAATCGAGGTTATCGAGTTTAAAATAAGTGAAATTTTCGAAAAAATGATTTTTTATTTTTAAAGAAAACAGGTGGATTATTTTAGGTGGAAAGGAGAGGCAGAGCCCAATTAAGATTAACTGCACCGAAACCGCTTCAAATTCCGTCTCCTAAGTGCAAAGATATCGTAGTTTGTGTTGAATGCTGGTTCGCTGAGGTAAACTTTTATTGTTGGTATAATTTTCCGTTTTTCCGAGCTAGGTACGCGTGTGAGGTGTCAAAACACGCGTCTGCGCGCGGGCTAACGAACAACGGAGTATTTAGAGGTAAGCGTAGTACAATATTTTGAATTTATGGTGAAAAAACGTAATTAGCAGAAAAGTAGGTGTTTATAGAGTATTTAATTCTACCAACCAACGAGATAGATCACGAAACGCGCTCCAGCCTGTAGGTGTGGCAGGTAAGTATTTATTAATAGCAAAAACCCCGAATTTAAACGGCAGAATTTTGAGTTAATCGAGGTTATCGAGTTTAAAATAAGTGAAATTTTCGAAAAAATGATTTTTTATTTTTAAAGAAAACAGGTGGATTATTTTAGGTGGAAAGGAGAGGCAGAGCCCAATTAAGATTAACTGCACCGAAACCGCTTCAAATTCCGTCTCCTAAGTGCAAAGATATCGTAGTTTGTGTTGAATGCTGGTTCGCTGAGGTAAACTTTTATTGTTGGTATAATTTTCCGTTTTTCCGAGTTAGGTACGCGTGTGAGGTGTCAAAACACGCGTCTGCGCGCGGGCTAACGAACAACGGAGTATTTAGAGGTAAGCGTAGTACAATATTTTGAATTTATGGTGAAAAAACGTAATTAGCAGAAAAGTAGGTGTTTATAGAGTATTTAATTCTACCAACCAACGAGATAGATCACGAAACGCGCTCCAGCCTGTAGGTGTGGCAGGTAAGTATTTATTAATAGCAAAAACCCCGAATTTAAACGGCAGAATTTTGAGTTAATCGAGGTTATCGAGTTTAAAATAAGTGAAATTTTCGAAAAAATGATTTTTTATTTTTAAAGAAAACAGGTGGATTATTTTAGGTGGAAAGGAGAGGCAGAGCCCAATTAAGATTAACTGCACCGAAACCGCTTCAAATTCCGTCTCCTAAGTGCAAAGATATCGTAGTTTGTGTTGAATGCTGGTTCGCTGAGGTAAACTTTTATTGTTGGTATAATTTTCCGTTTTTCCGAGCTAGGTACGCGTGTGAGGTGTCAAAACACGCGTCTGCGCGCGGGCTAACGAACAACGGAGTATTTAGAGGTAAGCGTAGTACAATATTTTGAATTTATGGTGAAAAAACGTAATTAGCAGAAAAGTAGGTGTTTATAGAGTATTTAATTCTACCAACCAACGAGATAGATCACGAAACGCGCTCCAGCCTGTAGGTGTGGCAGGTAAGTATTTATTAATAGCAAAAACCCCGAATTTAAACGGCAGAATTTTGAGTTAATCGAGGTTATCGAGTTTAAAATAAGTGAAATTTTCGAAAAAATGATTTTTTATTTTTAAAGAAAACAGGTGGATTATTTTAGGTGGAAAGGAGAGGCAGAGCCCAATTAAGATTAACTGCACCGAAACCGCTTCAAATTCCGTCTCCTAAGTGCAAAGATATCGTAGTTTGTGTTGAATGCTGGTTCGCTGAGGTAAACTTTTATTGTTGGTATAATTTTCCGTTTTTCCGAGCTAGGTACGCGTGTGAGGTGTCAAAACACGCGTCTGCGCGCGGGCTAACGAACAACGGAGTATTTAGAGGTAAGCGTAGTACAATATTTTGAATTTATGGTGAAAAAACGTAATTAGCAGAAAAGTAGGTGTTTATAGAGTATTTAATTCTACCAACCAACGAGATAGATCACGAAACGCGCTCCAGCCTGTAGGTGTGGCAGGTAAGTATTTATTAATAGCAAAAACCCCGAATTTAAACGGCAGAATTTTGAGTTAATCGAGGTTATCGAGTTTAAAATAAGTGAAATTTTCGAAAAAATGATTTTTTATTTTTAAAGAAAACAGGTGGATTATTTTAGGTGGAAAGGAGAGGCAGAGCCCAATTAAGATTAACTGCACCGAAACCGCTTCAAATTCCGTCTCCTAAGTGCAAAGATATCGTAGTTTGTGTTGAATGCTGGTTCGCTGAGGTAAACTTTTATTGTTGGTATAATTTTCCGTTTTTCCGAGCTAGGTACGCGTGTGAGGTGTCAAAACACGCGTCTGCGCGCGGGCTAACGAACAACGGAGTATTTAGAGGTAAGCGTAGTACAATATTTTGAATTTATGGTGAAAAAACGTAATTAGCAGAAAAGTAGGTGTTTATAGAGTATTTAATTCTACCAACCAACGAGATAGATCACGAAACGCGCTCCAGCCTGTAGGTGTGGCAGGTAAGTATTTATTAATAGCAAAAACCCCGAATTTAAACGGCAGAATTTTGAGTTAATCGAGGTTATCGAGTTTAAAATAAGTGAAATTTTCGAAAAAATGATTTTTTATTTTTAAAGAAAACAGGTGGATTATTTTAGGTGGAAAGGAGAGGCAGAGCCCAATTAAGATTAACTGCACCGAAACCGCTTCAAATTCCGTCTCCTAAGTGCAAAGATATCGTAGTTTGTGTTGAATGCTGGTTCGCTGAGGTAAACTTTTATTGTTGGTATAATTTTCCGTTTTTCCGAGTTAGGTACGCGTGTGAGGTGTCAAAACACGCGTCTGCGCGCGGGCTAACGAACAACGGAGTATTTAGAGGTAAGCGTAGTACAATATTTTGAATTTATGGTGAAAAAACGTAATTAGCAGAAAAGTAGGTGTTTATAGAGTATTTAATTCTACCAACCAACGAGATAGATCATGAAACGCGCTCCAGCCTGTAGGTGTGGCAGGTAAGTATTTATTAATAGCAAAAACCCCGAATTTAAACGGCAGAATTTTGAGTTAATCGAGGTTATCGAGTTTAAAATAAGTGAAATTTTCGAAAAAATGATTTTTTATTTTTAAAGAAAACAGGTGGATTATTTTAGGTGGAAAGGAGAGGCAGAGCCCAATTAAGATTAACTGCACCGAAACCGCTTCAAATTCCGTCTCCTAAGTGCAAAGATATCGTAGTTTGTGTTGAATGCTGGTTCGCTGAGGTAAACTTTTATTGTTGGTATAATTTTCCGTTTTTCCGAGTTAGGTACGCGTGTGAGGTGTCAAAACACGCGTCTGCGCGCGGGCTAACGAACAACGGAGTATTTAGAGGTAAGCGTAGTACAATATTTTGAATTTATGGTGAAAAAACGTAATTAGCAGAAAAGTAGGTGTTTATAGAGTATTTAATTCTACCAACCAACGAGATAGATCACGAAACGCGCTCCAGCCTGTAGGTGTGGCAGGTAAGTATTTATTAATAGCAAAAACCCCGAATTTAAACGGCAGAATTTTGAGTTAATCGAGGTTATCGAGTTTAAAATAAGTGAAATTTTCGAAAAAATGATTTTTTATTTTTAAAGAAAACAGGTGGATTATTTTAGGTGGAAAGGAGAGGCAGAGCCCAATTAAGATTAACTGCACCGAAACCGCTTCAAATTCCGTCTCCTAAGTGCAAAGATATCGTAGTTTGTGTTGAATGCTGGTTCGCTGAGGTAAACTTTTATTGTTGGTATAATTTTCCGTTTTTCCGAGCTAGGTACGCGTGTGAGGTGTCAAAACACGCGTCTGCGCGCGGGCTAACGAACAACGGAGTATTTAGAGGTAAGCGTAGTACAATATTTTGAATTTATGGTGAAAAAACGTAATTAGCAGAAAAGTAGGTGTTTATAGAGTATTTAATTCTACCAACCAACGAGATAGATCACGAAACGCGCTCCAGCCTGTAGGTGTGGCAGGTAAGTATTTATTAATAGCAAAAACCCCGAATTTAAACGGCAGAATTTTGAGTTAATCGAGGTTATCGAGTTTAAAATAAGTGAAATTTTCGAAAAAATGATTTTTTATTTTTAAAGAAAACAGGTGGATTATTTTAGGTGGAAAGGAGAGGCAGAGCCCAATTAAGATTAACTGCACCGAAACCGCTTCAAATTCCGTCTCCTAAGTGCAAAGATATCGTAGTTTGTGTTGAATGCTGGTTCGCTGAGGTAAACTTTTATTGTTGGTATAATTTTCCGTTTTTCCGAGCTAGGTACGCGTGTGAGGTGTCAAAACACGCGTCTGCGCGCGGGCTAACGAACAACGGAGTATTTAGAGGTAAGCGTAGTACAATATTTTGAATTTATGGTGAAAAAACGTAATTAGCAGAAAAGTAGGTGTTTATAGAGTATTTAATTCTACCAACCAACGAGATAGATCACGAAACGCGCTCCAGCCTGTAGGTGTGGCAGGTAAGTATTTATTAATAGCAAAAACCCCGAATTTAAACGGCAGAATTTTGAGTTAATCGAGGTTATCGAGTTTAAAATAAGTGAAATTTTCGAAAAAATGATTTTTTATTTTTAAAGAAAACAGGTGGATTATTTTAGGTGGAAAGGAGAGGCAGAGCCCAATTAAGATTAACTGCACCGAAACCGCTTCAAATTCCGTCTCCTAAGTGCAAAGATATCGTAGTTTGTGTTGAATGCTGGTTCGCTGAGGTAAACTTTTATTGTTGGTATAATTTTCCGTTTTTCCGAGCTAGGTACGCGTGTGAGGTGTCAAAACACGCGTCTGCGCGCGGGCTAACGAACAACGGAGTATTTAGAGGTAAGCGTAGTACAATATTTTGAATTTATGGTGAAAAAACGTAATTAGCAGAAAAGTAGGTGTTTATAGAGTATTTAATTCTACCAACCAACGAGATAGATCACGAAACGCGCTCCAGCCTGTAGGTGTGGCAGGTAAGTATTTATTAATAGCAAAAACCCCGAATTTAAACGGCAGAATTTTGAGTTAATCGAGGTTATCGAGTTTAAAATAAGTGAAATTTTCGAAAAAATGATTTTTTATTTTTAAAGAAAACAGGTGGATTATTTTAGGTGGAAAGGAGAGGCAGAGCCCAATTAAGATTAACTGCACCGAAACCGCTTCAAATTCCGTCTCCTAAGTGCAAAGATATCGTAGTTTGTGTTGAATGCTGGTTCGCTGAGGTAAACTTTTATTGTTGGTATAATTTTCCGTTTTTCCGAGTTAGGTACGCGTGTGAGGTGTCAAAACACGCGTCTGCGCGCGGGCTAACGAACAACGGAGTATTTAGAGGTAAGCGTAGTACAATATTTTGAATTTATGGTGAAAAAACGTAATTAGCAGAAAAGTAGGTGTTTATAGAGTATTTAATTCTACCAACCAACGAGATAGATCACGAAACGCGCTCCAGCCTGTAGGTGTGGCAGGTAAGTATTTATTAATAGCAAAAACCCCGAATTTAAACGGCAGAATTTTGAGTTAATCGAGGTTATCGAGTTTAAAATAAGTGAAATTTTCGAAAAAATGATTTTTTATTTTTAAAGAAAACAGGTGGATTATTTTAGGTGGAAAGGAGAGGCAGAGCCCAATTAAGATTAACTGCACCGAAACCGCTTCAAATTCCGTCTCCTAAGTGCAAAGATATCGTAGTTTGTGTTGAATGCTGGTTCGCTGAGGTAAACTTTTATTGTTGGTATAATTTTCCGTTTTTCCGAGCTAGGTACGCGTGTGAGGTGTCAAAACACGCGTCTGCGCGCGGGCTAACGAACAACGGAGTATTTAGAGGTAAGCGTAGTACAATATTTTGAATTTATGGTGAAAAAACGTAATTAGCAGAAAAGTAGGTGTTTATAGAGTATTTAATTCTACCAACCAACGAGATAGATCACGAAACGCGCTCCAGCCTGTAGGTGTGGCAGGTAAGTATTTATTAATAGCAAAAACCCCGAATTTAAACGGCAGAATTTTGAGTTAATCGAGGTTATCGAGTTTAAAATAAGTGAAATTTTCGAAAAAATGATTTTTTATTTTTAAAGAAAACAGGTGGATTATTTTAGGTGGAAAGGAGAGGCAGAGCCCAATTAAGATTAACTGCACCGAAACCGCTTCAAATTCCGTCTCCTAAGTGCAAAGATATCGTAGTTTGTGTTGAATGCTGGTTCGCTGAGGTAAACTTTTATTGTTGGTATAATTTTCCGTTTTTCCGAGCTAGGTACGCGTGTGAGGTTTCAAAACACGCGTCTGCGCGCGGGCTAACGAACAACGGAGTATTTAGAGGTAAGCGTAGTACAATATTTTGAATTTATGGTGAAAAAACGTAATTAGCAGAAAAGTAGGTGTTTATAGAGTATTTAATTCTACCAACCAACGAGATAGATCACGAAACGCGCTCCAGCCTGTAGGTGTGGCAGGTAAGTATTTATTAATAGCAAAAACCCCGAATTTAAACGGCAGAATTTTGAGTTAATCGAGGTTATCGAGTTTAAAATAAGTGAAATTTTCGAAAAAATGATTTTTATTTTTAAAGAAAACAGGTGGATTATTTTAGGTGGAAAGGAGAGGCAGAGCCCAATTAAGATTAACTGCACCGAAACCGCTTCAAATTCCGTCTCCTAAGTGCAAAGATATCGTAGTTTGTGTTGAATGCTGGTTCGCTGAGGTAAACTTTTATTGTTGGTATAATTTTCCGTTTTTCCGAGTTAGGTACGCGTGTGAGGTGTCAAAACACGCGTCTGCGCGCGGGCTAACGAACAACGGAGTATTTAGAGGTAAGCGTAGTACAATATTTTGAATTTATGGTGAAAAAACGTAATTAGCAGAAAAGTAGGTGTTTATAGAGTATTTAATTCTACCAACCAACGAGATAGATCACGAAACGCGCTCCAGCCTGTAGGTGTGGCAGGTAAGTATTTATTAATAGCAAAAACCCCGAATTTAAACGGCAGAATTTTGAGTTAATCGAGGTTATCGAGTTTAAAATAAGTGAAATTTTCGAAAAAATGATTTTTTATTTTTAAAGAAAACAGGTGGATTATTTTAGGTGGAAAGGAGAGGCAGAGCCCAATTAAGATTAACTGCACCGAAACCGCTTCAAATTCCGTCTCCTAAGTGCAAAGATATCGTAGTTTGTGTTGAATGCTGGTTCGCTGAGGTAAACTTTTATTGTTGGTATAATTTTCCGTTTTTCCGAGTTAGGTACGCGTGTGAGGTGTCAAAACACGCGTCTGCGCGCGGGCTAACGAACAACGGAGTATTTAGAGGTAAGCGTAGTACAATATTTTGAATTTATGGTGAAAAAACGTAATTAGCAGAAAAGTAGGTGTTTATAGAGTATTTAATTCTACCAACCAACGAGATAGATCACGAAACGCGCTCCAGCCTGTAGGTGTGGCAGGTAAGTATTTATTAATAGCAAAAACCCCGAATTTAAACGGCAGAATTTTGAGTTAATCGAGGTTATCGAGTTTAAAATAAGTGAAATTTTCGAAAAAATGATTTTTTATTTTTAAAGAAAACAGGTGGATTATTTTAGGTGGAAAGGAGAGGCAGAGCCCAATTAAGATTAACTGCACCGAAACCGCTTCAAATTCCGTCTCCTAAGTGCAAAGATATCGTAGTTTGTGTTGAATGCTGGTTCGCTGAGGTAAACTTTTATTGTTGGTATAATTTTCCGTTTTTCCGAGCTAGGTACGCGTGTGAGGTGTCAAAACACGCGTCTGCGCGCGGGCTAACGAACAACGGAGTATTTAGAGGTAAGCGTAGTACAATATTTTGAATTTATGGTGAAAAAACGTAATTAGCAGAAAAGTAGGTGTTTATAGAGTATTTAATTCTACCAACCAACGAGATAGATCACGAAACGCGCTCCAGCCTGTAGGTGTGGCAGGTAAGTATTTATTAATAGCAAAAACCCCGAATTTAAACGGCAGAATTTTGAGTTAATCGAGGTTATCGAGTTTAAAATAAGTGAAATTTTCGAAAAAATGATTTTTTATTTTTAAAGAAAACAGGTGGATTATTTTAGGTGGAAAGGAGAGGCAGAGCCCAATTAAGATTAACTGCACCGAAACCGCTTCAAATTCCGTCTCCTAAGTGCAAAGATATCGTAGTTTGTGTTGAATGCTGGTTCGCTGAGGTAAACTTTTATTGTTGGTATAATTTTCCGTTTTTCCGAGCTAGGTACGCGTGTGAGGTGTCAAAACACGCGTCTGCGCGCGGGCTAACGAACAACGGAGTATTTAGAGGTAAGCGTAGTACAATATTTTGAATTTATGGTGAAAAAACGTAATTAGCAGAAAAGTAGGTGTTTATAGAGTATTTAATTCTACCAACCAACGAGATAGATCACGAAACGCGCTCCAGCCTGTAGGTGTGGCAGGTAAGTATTTATTAATAGCAAAAACCCCGAATTTAAACGGCAGAATTTTGAGTTAATCGAGGTTATCGAGTTTAAAATAAGTGAAATTTTCGAAAAAATGATTTTTTATTTTTAAAGAAAACAGGTGGATTATTTTAGGTGGAAAGGAGAGGCAGAGCCCAATTAAGATTAACTGCACCGAAACCGCTTCAAATTCCGTCTCCTAAGTGCAAAGATATCGTAGTTTGTGTTGAATGCTGGTTCGCTGAGGTAAACTTTTATTGTTGGTATAATTTTCCGTTTTTCCGAGCTAGGTACGCGTGTGAGGTGTCAAAACACGCGTCTGCGCGCGGGCTAACGAACAACGGAGTATTTAGAGGTAAGCGTAGTACAATATTTTGAATTTATGGTGAAAAAACGTAATTAGCAGAAAAGTAGGTGTTTATAGAGTATTTAATTCTACCAACCAACGAGATAGATCACGAAACGCGCTCCAGCCTGTAGGTGTGGCAGGTAAGTATTTATTAATAGCAAAAACCCCGAATTTAAACGGCAGAATTTTGAGTTAATCGAGGTTATCGAGTTTAAAATAAGTGAAATTTTCGAAAAAATGATTTTTTATTTTTAAAGAAAACAGGTGGATTATTTTAGGTGGAAAGGAGAGGCAGAGCCCAATTAAGATTAACTGCACCGAAACCGCTTCAAATTCCGTCTCCTAAGTGCAAAGATATCGTAGTTTGTGTTGAATGCTGGTTCGCTGAGGTAAACTTTTATTGTTGGTATAATTTTCCGTTTTTCCGAGTTAGGTACGCGTGTGAGGTGTCAAAACACGCGTCTGCGCGCGGGCTAACGAACAACGGAGTATTTAGAGGTAAGCGTAGTACAATATTTTGAATTTATGGTGAAAAAACGTAATTAGCAGAAAAGTAGGTGTTTATAGAGTATTTAATTCTACCAACCAACGAGATAGATCACGAAACGCGCTCCAGCCTGTAGGTGTGGCAGGTAAGTATTTATTAATAGCAAAAACCCCGAATTTAAACGGCAGAATTTTGAGTTAATCGAGGTTATCGAGTTTAAAATAAGTGAAATTTTCGAAAAAATGATTTTTTATTTTTAAAGAAAACAGGTGGATTATTTTAGGTGGAAAGGAGAGGCAGAGCCCAATTAAGATTAACTGCACCGAAACCGCTTCAAATTCCGTCTCCTAAGTGCAAAGATATCGTAGTTTGTGTTGAATGCTGGTTCGCTGAGGTAAACTTTTATTGTTGGTATAATTTTCCGTTTTTCCGAGCTAGGTACGCGTGTGAGGTGTCAAAACACGCGTCTGCGCGCGGGCTAACGAACAACGGAGTATTTAGAGGTAAGCGTAGTACAATATTTTGAATTTATGGTGAAAAAACGTAATTAGCAGAAAAGTAGGTGTTTATAGAGTATTTAATTCTACCAACCAACGAGATAGATCACGAAACGCGCTCCAGCCTGTAGGTGTGGCAGGTAAGTATTTATTAATAGCAAAAACCCCGAATTTAAACGGCAGAATTTTGAGTTAATCGAGGTTATCGAGTTTAAAATAAGTGAAATTTTCGAAAAAATGATTTTTTATTTTTAAAGAAAACAGGTGGATTATTTTAGGTGGAAAGGAGAGGCAGAGCCCAATTAAGATTAACTGCACCGAAACCGCTTCAAATTCCGTCTCCTAAGTGCAAAGATATCGTAGTTTGTGTTGAATGCTGGTTCGCTGAGGTAAACTTTTATTGTTGGTATAATTTTCCGTTTTTCCGAGCTAGGTACGCGTGTGAGGTGTCAAAACACGCGTCTGCGCGCGGGCTAACGAACAACGGAGTATTTAGAGGTAAGCGTAGTACAATATTTTGAATTTATGGTGAAAAAACGTAATTAGCAGAAAAGTAGGTGTTTATAGAGTATTTAATTCTACCAACCAACGAGATAGATCACGAAACGCGCTCCAGCCTGTAGGTGTGGCAGGTAAGTATTTATTAATAGCAAAAACCCCGAATTTAAACGGCAGAATTTTGAGTTAATCGAGGTTATCGAGTTTAAAATAAGTGAAATTTTCGAAAAAATGATTTTTTATTTTTAAAGAAAACAGGTGGATTATTTTAGGTGGAAAGGAGAGGCAGAGCCCAATTAAGATTAACTGCACCGAAACCGCTTCAAATTCCGTCTCCTAAGTGCAAAGATATCGTAGTTTGTGTTGAATGCTGGTTCGCTGAGGTAAACTTTTATTGTTGGTATAATTTTCCGTTTTTCCGAGCTAGGTACGCGTGTGAGGTGTCAAAACACGCGTCTGCGCGCGGGCTAACGAACAACGGAGTATTTAGAGGTAAGCGTAGTACAATATTTTGAATTTATGGTGAAAAAACGTAATTAGCAGAAAAGTAGGTGTTTATAGAGTATTTAATTCTACCAACCAACGAGATAGATCACGAAACGCGCTCCAGCCTGTAGGTGTGGCAGGTAAGTATTTATTAATAGCAAAAACCCCGAATTTAAACGGCAGAATTTTGAGTTAATCGAGGTTATCGAGTTTAAAATAAGTGAAATTTTCGAAAAAATGATTTTTTATTTTTAAAGAAAACAGGTGGATTATTTTAGGTGGAAAGGAGAGGCAGAGCCCAATTAAGATTAACTGCACCGAAACCGCTTCAAATTCCGTCTCCTAAGTGCAAAGATATCGTAGTTTGTGTTGAATGCTGGTTCGCTGAGGTAAACTTTTATTGTTGGTATAATTTTCCGTTTTTCCGAGTTAGGTACGCGTGTGAGGTGTCAAAACACGCGTCTGCGCGCGGGCTAACGAACAACGGAGTATTTAGAGGTAAGCGTAGTACAATATTTTGAATTTATGGTGAAAAAACGTAATTAGCAGAAAAGTAGGTGTTTATAGAGTATTTAATTCTACCAACCAACGAGATAGATCACGAAACGCGCTCCAGCCTGTAGGTGTGGCAGGTAAGTATTTATTAATAGCAAAAACCCCGAATTTAAACGGCAGAATTTTGAGTTAATCGAGGTTATCGAGTTTAAAATAAGTGAAATTTTCGAAAAAATGATTTTTTATTTTTAAAGAAAACAGGTGGATTATTTTAGGTGGAAAGGAGAGGCAGAGCCCAATTAAGATTAACTGCACCGAAACCGCTTCAAATTCCGTCTCCTAAGTGCAAAGATATCGTAGTTTGTGTTGAATGCTGGTTCGCTGAGGTAAACTTTTATTGTTGGTATAATTTTCCGTTTTTCCGAGTTAGGTACGCGTGTGAGGTGTCAAAACACGCGTCTGCGCGCGGGCTAACGAACAACGGAGTATTTAGAGGTAAGCGTAGTACAATATTTTGAATTTATGGTGAAAAAACGTAATTAGCAGAAAAGTAGGTGTTTATAGAGTATTTAATTCTACCAACCAACGAGATAGATCACGAAACGCGCTCCAGCCTGTAGGTGTGGCAGGTAAGTATTTATTAATAGCAAAAACCCCGAATTTAAACGGCAGAATTTTGAGTTAATCGAGGTTATCGAGTTTAAAATAAGTGAAATTTTCGAAAAAATGATTTTTTATTTTTAAAGAAAACAGGTGGATTATTTTAGGTGGAAAGGAGAGGCAGAGCCCAATTAAGATTAACTGCACCGAAACCGCTTCAAATTCCGTCTCCTAAGTGCAAAGATATCGTAGTTTGTGTTGAATGCTGGTTCGCTGAGGTAAACTTTTATTGTTGGTATAATTTTCCGTTTTTCCGAGCTAGGTACGCGTGTGAGGTGTCAAAACACGCGTCTGCGCGCGGGCTAACGAACAACGGAGTATTTAGAGGTAAGCGTAGTACAATATTTTGAATTTATGGTGAAAAAACGTAATTAGCAGAAAAGTAGGTGTTTATAGAGTATTTAATTCTACCAACCAACGAGATAGATCACGAAACGCGCTCCAGCCTGTAGGTGTGGCAGGTAAGTATTTATTAATAGCAAAAACCCCGAATTTAAACGGCAGAATTTTGAGTTAATCGAGGTTATCGAGTTTAAAATAAGTGAAATTTTCGAAAAAATGATTTTTTATTTTTAAAGAAAACAGGTGGATTATTTTAGGTGGAAAGGAGAGGCAGAGCCCAATTAAGATTAACTGCACCGAAACCGCTTCAAATTCCGTCTCCTAAGTGCAAAGATATCGTAGTTTGTGTTGAATGCTGGTTCGCTGAGGTAAACTTTTATTGTTGGTATAATTTTCCGTTTTTCCGAGCTAGGTACGCGTGTGAGGTGTCAAAACACGCGTCTGCGCGCGGGCTAACGAACAACGGAGTATTTAGAGGTAAGCGTAGTACAATATTTTGAATTTATGGTGAAAAAACGTAATTAGCAGAAAAGTAGGTGTTTATAGAGTATTTAATTCTACCAACCAACGAGATAGATCACGAAACGCGCTCCAGCCTGTAGGTGTGGCAGGTAAGTATTTATTAATAGCAAAAACCCCGAATTTAAACGGCAGAATTTTGAGTTAATCGAGGTTATCGAGTTTAAAATAAGTGAAATTTTCGAAAAAATGATTTTTTATTTTTAAAGAAAACAGGTGGATTATTTTAGGTGGAAAGGAGAGGCAGAGCCCAATTAAGATTAACTGCACCGAAACCGCTTCAAATTCCGTCTCCTAAGTGCAAAGATATCGTAGTTTGTGTTGAATGCTGGTTCGCTGAGGTAAACTTTTATTGTTGGTATAATTTTCCGTTTTTCCGAGCTAGGTACGCGTGTGAGGTGTCAAAACACGCGTCTGCGCGCGGGCTAACGAACAACGGAGTATTTAGAGGTAAGCGTAGTACAATATTTTGAATTTATGGTGAAAAAACGTAATTAGCAGAAAAGTAGGTGTTTATAGAGTATTTAATTCTACCAACCAACGAGATAGATCACGAAACGCGCTCCAGCCTGTAGGTGTGGCAGGTAAGTATTTATTAATAGCAAAAACCCCGAATTTAAACGGCAGAATTTTGAGTTAATCGAGGTTATCGAGTTTAAAATAAGTGAAATTTTCGAAAAAATGATTTTTTATTTTTAAAGAAAACAGGTGGATTATTTTAGGTGGAAAGGAGAGGCAGAGCCCAATTAAGATTAACTGCACCGAAACCGCTTCAAATTCCGTCTCCTAAGTGCAAAGATATCGTAGTTTGTGTTGAATGCTGGTTCGCTGAGGTAAACTTTTATTGTTGGTATAATTTTCCGTTTTTCCGAGCTAGGTACGCGTGTGAGGTGTCAAAACACGCGTCTGCGCGCGGGCTAACGAACAACGGAGTATTTAGAGGTAAGCGTAGTACAATATTTTGAATTTATGGTGAAAAAACGTAATTAGCAGAAAAGTAGGTGTTTATAGAGTATTTAATTCTACCAACCAACGAGATAGATCACGAAACGCGCTCCAGCCTGTAGGTGTGGCAGGTAAGTATTTATTAATAGCAAAAACCCCGAATTTAAACGGCAGAATTTTGAGTTAATCGAGGTTATCGAGTTTAAAATAAGTGAAATTTTCGAAAAAATGATTTTTTATTTTTAAAGAAAACAGGTGGATTATTTTAGGTGGAAAGGAGAGGCAGAGCCCAATTAAGATTAACTGCACCGAAACCGCTTCAAATTCCGTCTCCTAAGTGCAAAGATATCGTAGTTTGTGTTGAATGCTGGTTCGCTGAGGTAAACTTTTATTGTTGGTATAATTTTCCGTTTTTCCGAGTTAGGTACGCGTGTGAGGTGTCAAAACACGCGTCTGCGCGCGGGCTAACGAACAACGGAGTATTTAGAGGTAAGCGTAGTACAATATTTTGAATTTATGGTGAAAAAACGTAATTAGCAGAAAAGTAGGTGTTTATAGAGTATTTAATTCTACCAACCAACGAGATAGATCACGAAACGCGCTCCAGCCTGTAGGTGTGGCAGGTAAGTATTTATTAATAGCAAAAACCCCGAATTTAAACGGCAGAATTTTGAGTTAATCGAGGTTATCGAGTTTAAAATAAGTGAAATTTTCGAAAAAATGATTTTTTATTTTTAAAGAAAACAGGTGGATTATTTTAGGTGGAAAGGAGAGGCAGAGCCCAATTAAGATTAACTGCACCGAAACCGCTTCAAATTCCGTCTCCTAAGTGCAAAGATATCGTAGTTTGTGTTGAATGCTGGTTCGCTGAGGTAAACTTTTATTGTTGGTATAATTTTCCGTTTTTCCGAGCTAGGTACGCGTGTGAGGTGTCAAAACACGCGTCTGCGCGCGGGCTAACGAACAACGGAGTATTTAGAGGTAAGCGTAGTACAATATTTTGAATTTATGGTGAAAAAACGTAATTAGCAGAAAAGTAGGTGTTTATCGAGTATTTAATTCTACCAACCAACGAGATAGATCACGAAACGCGCTCCAGCCTGTAGGTGTGGCAGGTAAGTATTTATTAATAGCAAAAACCCCGAATTTAAACGGCAGAATTTTGAGTTAATCGAGGTTATCGAGTTTAAAATAAGTGAAATTTTCGAAAAAATGATTTTTTATTTTTAAAGAAAACAGGTGGATTATTTTAGGTGGAAAGGAGAGGCAGAGCCCAATTAAGATTAACTGCACCGAAACCGCTTCAAATTCCGTCTCCTAAGTGCAAAGATATCGTAGTTTGTGTTGAATGCTGGTTCGCTGAGGTAAACTTTTATTGTTGGTATAATTTTCCGTTTTTCCGAGCTAGGTACGCGTGTGAGGTGTCAAAACACGCGTCTGCGCGCGGGCTAACGAACAACGGAGTATTTAGAGGTAAGCGTAGTACAATATTTTGAATTTATGGTGAAAAAACGTAATTAGCAGAAAAGTAGGTGTTTATAGAGTATTTAATTCTACCAACCAACGAGATAGATCACGAAACGCGCTCCAGCCTGTAGGTGTGGCAGGTAAGTATTTATTAATAGCAAAAACCCCGAATTTAAACGGCAGAATTTTGAGTTAATCGAGGTTATCGAGTTTAAAATAAGTGAAATTTTCGAAAAAATGATTTTTTATTTTTAAAGAAAACAGGTGGATTATTTTAGGTGGAAAGGAGAGGCAGAGCCCAATTAAGATTAACTGCACCGAAACCGCTTCAAATTCCGTCTCCTAAGTGCAAAGATATCGTAGTTTGTGTTGAATGCTGGTTCGCTGAGGTAAACTTTTATTGTTGGTATAATTTTCCGTTTTTCCGAGCTAGGTACGCGTGTGAGGTGTCAAAACACGCGTCTGCGCGCGGGCTAACGAACAACGGAGTATTTAGAGGTAAGCGTAGTACAATATTTTGAATTTATGGTGAAAAAACGTAATTAGCAGAAAAGTAGGTGTTTATAGAGTATTTAATTCTACCAACCAACGAGATAGATCACGAAACGCGCTCCAGCCTGTAGGTGTGGCAGGTAAGTATTTATTAATAGCAAAAACCCCGAATTTAAACGGCAGAATTTTGAGTTAATCGAGGTTATCGAGTTTAAAATAAGTGAAATTTTCGAAAAAATGATTTTTTATTTTTAAAGAAAACAGGTGGATTATTTTAGGTGGAAAGGAGAGGCAGAGCCCAATTAAGATTAACTGCACCGAAACCGCTTCAAATTCCGTCTCCTAAGTGCAAAGATATCGTAGTTTGTGTTGAATGCTGGTTCGCTGAGGTAAACTTTTATTGTTGGTATAATTTTCCGTTTTTCCGAGCTAGGTACGCGTGTGAGGTGTCAAAACACGCGTCTGCGCGCGGGCTAACGAACAACGGAGTATTTAGAGGTAAGCGTAGTACAATATTTTGAATTTATGGTGAAAAAACGTAATTAGCAGAAAAGTAGGTGTTTATAGAGTATTTAATTCTACCAACCAACGAGATAGATCACGAAACGCGCTCCAGCCTGTAGGTGTGGCAGGTAAGTATTTATTAATAGCAAAAACCCCGAATTTAAACGGCAGAATTTTGAGTTAATCGAGGTTATCGAGTTTAAAATAAGTGAAATTTTCGAAAAAATGATTTTTTATTTTTAAAGAAAACAGGTGGATTATTTTAGGTGGAAAGGAGAGGCAGAGCCCAATTAAGATTAACTGCACCGAAACCGCTTCAAATTCCGTCTCCTAAGTGCAAAGATATCGTAGTTTGTGTTGAATGCTGGTTCGCTGAGGTAAACTTTTATTGTTGGTATAATTTTCCGTTTTTCCGAGTTAGGTACGCGTGTGAGGTGTCAAAACACGCGTCTGCGCGCGGGCTAACGAACAACGGAGTATTTAGAGGTAAGCGTAGTACAATATTTTGAATTTATGGTGAAAAAACGTAATTAGCAGAAAAGTAGGTGTTTATAGAGTATTTAATTCTACCAACCAACGAGATAGATCACGAAACGCGCTCCAGCCTGTAGGTGTGGCAGGTAAGTATTTATTAATAGCAAAAACCCCGAATTTAAACGGCAGAATTTTGAGTTAATCGAGGTTATCGAGTTTAAAATAAGTGAAATTTTCGAAAAAATGATTTTTTATTTTTAAAGAAAACAGGTGGATTATTTTAGGTGGAAAGGAGAGGCAGAGCCCAATTAAGATTAACTGCACCGAAACCGCTTCAAATTCCGTCTCCTAAGTGCAAAGATATCGTAGTTTGTGTTGAATGCTGGTTCGCTGAGGTAAACTTTTATTGTTGGTATAATTTTCCGTTTTTCCGAGCTAGGTACGCGTGTGAGGTGTCAAAACACGCGTCTGCGCGCGGGCTAACGAACAACGGAGTATTTAGAGGTAAGCGTAGTACAATATTTTGAATTTATGGTGAAAAAACGTAATTAGCAGAAAAGTAGGTGTTTATAGAGTATTTAATTCTACCAACCAACGAGATAGATCACGAAACGCGCTCCAGCCTGTAGGTGTGGCAGGTAAGTATTTATTAATAGCAAAAACCCCGAATTTAAACGGCAGAATTTTGAGTTAATCGAGGTTATCGAGTTTAAAATAAGTGAAATTTTCGAAAAAATGATTTTTTATTTTTAAAGAAAACAGGTGGATTATTTTAGGTGGAAAGGAGAGGCAGAGCCCAATTAAGATTAACTGCACCGAAACCGCTTCAAATTCCGTCTCCTAAGTGCAAAGATATCGTAGTTTGTGTTGAATGCTGGTTCGCTGAGGTAAACTTTTATTGTTGGTATAATTTTCCGTTTTTCCGAGCTAGGTACGCGTGTGAGGTGTCAAAACACGCGTCTGCGCGCGGGCTAACGAACAACGGAGTATTTAGAGGTAAGCGTAGTACAATATTTTGAATTTATGGTGAAAAAACGTAATTAGCAGAAAAGTAGGTGTTTATAGAGTATTTAATTCTACCAACCAACGAGATAGATCACGAAACGCGCTCCAGCCTGTAGGTGTGGCAGGTAAGTATTTATTAATAGCAAAAACCCCGAATTTAAACGGCAGAATTTTGAGTTAATCGAGGTTATCGAGTTTAAAATAAGTGAAATTTTCGAAAAAATGATTTTTTATTTTTAAAGAAAACAGGTGGATTATTTTAGGTGGAAAGGAGAGGCAGAGCCCAATTAAGATTAACTGCATCGAAACCGCTTCAAATTCCGTCTCCTAAGTGCAAAGATATCGTAGTTTGTGTTGAATGCTGGTTCGCTGAGGTAAACTTTTATTGTTGGTATAATTTTCCGTTTTTCCGAGCTAGGTACGCGTGTGAGGTGTCAAAACACGCGTCTGCGCGCGGGCTAACGAACAACGGAGTATTTAGAGGTAAGCGTAGTACAATATTTTGAATTTATGGTGAAAAAACGTAATTAGCAGAAAAGTAGGTGTTTATAGAGTATTTAATTCTACCAACCAACGAGATAGATCACGAAACGCGCTCCAGCCTGTAGGTGTGGCAGGTAAGTATTTATTAATAGCAAAAACCCCGAATTTAAACGGCAGAATTTTGAGTTAATCGAGGTTATCGAGTTTAAAATAAGTGAAATTTTCGAAAAAATGATTTTTTATTTTTAAAGAAAACAGGTGGATTATTTTAGGTGGAAAGGAGAGGCAGAGCCCAATTAAGATTAACTGCACCGAAACCGCTTCAAATTCCGTCTCCTAAGTGCAAAGATATCGTAGTTTGTGTTGAATGCTGGTTCGCTGAGGTAAACTTTTATTGTTGGTATAATTTTCCGTTTTTCCGAGCTAGGTACGCGTGTGAGGTGTCAAAACACGCGTCTGCGCGCGGGCTAACGAACAACGGAGTATTTAGAGGTAAGCGTAGTACAATATTTTGAATTTATGGTGAAAAAACGTAATTAGCAGAAAAGTAGGTGTTTATAGAGTATTTAATTCTACCAACCAACGAGATAGATCACGAAACGCGCTCCAGCCTGTAGGTGTGGCAGGTAAGTATTTATTAATAGCAAAAACCCCGAATTTAAACGGCAGAATTTTGAGTTAATCGAGGTTATCGAGTTTAAAATAAGTGAAATTTTCGAAAAAATGATTTTTTATTTTTAAAGAAAACAGGTGGATTATTTTAGGTGGAAAGGAGAGGCAGAGCCCAATTAAGATTAACTGCACCGAAACCGCTTCAAATTCCGTCTCCTAAGTGCAAAGATATCGTAGTTTGTGTTGAATGCTGGTTCGCTGAGGTAAACTTTTATTGTTGGTATAATTTTCCGTTTTTCCGAGCTAGGTACGCGTGTGAGGTGTCAAAACACGCGTCTGCGCGCGGGCTAACGAACAACGGAGTATTTAGAGGTAAGCGTAGTACAATATTTTGAATTTATGGTGAAAAAACGTAATTAGCAGAAAAGTAGGTGTTTATAGAGTATTTAATTCTACCAACCAACGAGATAGATCACGAAACGCGCTCCAGCCTGTAGGTGTGGCAGGTAAGTATTTATTAATAGCAAAAACCCCGAATTTAAACGGCAGAATTTTGAGTTAATCGAGGTTATCGAGTTTAAAATAAGTGAAATTTTCGAAAAAATGATTTTTTATTTTTAAAGAAAACAGGTGGATTATTTTAGGTGGAAAGGAGAGGCAGAGCCCAATTAAGATTAACTGCACCGAAACCGCTTCAAATTCCGTCTCCTAAGTGCAAAGATATCGTAGTTTGTGTTGAATGCTGGTTCGCTGAGGTAAACTTTTATTGTTGGTATAATTTTCCGTTTTTCCGAGCTAGGTACGCGTGTGAGGTGTCAAAACACGCGTCTGCGCGCGGGCTAACGAACAACGGAGTATTTAGAGGTAAGCGTAGTACAATATTTTGAATTTATGGTGAAAAAACGTAATTAGCAGAAAAGTAGGTGTTTATAGAGTATTTAATTCTACCAACCAACGAGATAGATCACGAAACGCGCTCCAGCCTGTAGGTGTGGCAGGTAAGTATTTATTAATAGCAAAAACCCCGAATTTAAACGGCAGAATTTTGAGTTAATCGAGGTTATCGAGTTTAAAATAAGTGAAATTTTCGAAAAAATGATTTTTTATTTTTAAAGAAAACAGGTGGATTATTTTAGGTGGAAAGGAGAGGCAGAGCCCAATTAAGATTAACTGCACCGAAACCGCTTCAAATTCCGTCTCCTAAGTGCAAAGATATCGTAGTTTGTGTTGAATGCTGGTTCGCTGAGGTAAACTTTTATTGTTGGTATAATTTTCCGTTTTTCCGAGCTAGGTACGCGTGTGAGGTGTCAAAACACGCGTCTGCGCGCGGGCTAACGAACAACGGAGTATTTAGAGGTAAGCGTAGTACAATATTTTGAATTTATGGTGAAAAAACGTAATTAGCAGAAAAGTAGGTGTTTATAGAGTATTTAATTCTACCAACCAACGAGATAGATCACGAAACGCGCTCCAGCCTGTAGGTGTGGCAGGTAAGTATTTATTAATAGCAAAAACCCCGAATTTAAACGGCAGAATTTTGAGTTAATCGAGGTTATCGAGTTTAAAATAAGTGAAATTTTCGAAAAAATGATTTTTTATTTTTAAAGAAAACAGGTGGATTATTTTAGGTGGAAAGGAGAGGCAGAGCCCAATTAAGATTAACTGCACCGAAACCGCTTCAAATTCCGTCTCCTAAGTGCAAAGATATCGTAGTTTGTGTTGAATGCTGGTTCGCTGAGGTAAACTTTTATTGTTGGTATAATTTTCCGTTTTTCCGAGCTAGGTACGCGTGTGAGGTGTCAAAACACGCGTCTGCGCGCGGGCTAACGAACAACGGAGTATTTAGAGGTAAGCGTAGTACAATATTTTGAATTTATGGTGAAAAAACGTAATTAGCAGAAAAGTAGGTGTTTATAGAGTATTTAATTCTACCAACCAACGAGATAGATCACGAAACGCGCTCCAGCCTGTAGGTGTGGCAGGTAAGTATTTATTAATAGCAAAAACCCCGAATTTAAACGGCAGAATTTTGAGTTAATCGAGGTTATCGAGTTTAAAATAAGTGAAATTTTCGAAAAAATGATTTTTTATTTTTAAAGAAAACAGGTGGATTATTTTAGGAGGAAAGGAGAGGCAGAGCCCAATTAAGATTAACTGCACCGAAACCGCTTCAAATTCCGTCTCCTAAGTGCAAAGATATCGTAGTTTGTGTTGAATGCTGGTTCGCTGAGGTAAACTTTTATTGTTGGTATAATTTTCCGTTTTTCCGAGCTAGGTACGCGTGTGAGGTGTCAAAACACGCGTCTGCGCGCGGGCTAACGAACAACGGAGTATTTAGAGGTAAGCGTAGTACAATATTTTGAATTTATGGTGAAAAAACGTAATTAGCAGAAAAGTAGGTGTTTATAGAGTATTTAATTCTACCAACCAACGAGATAGATCACGAAACGCGCTCCAGCCTGTAGGTGTGGCAGGTAAGTATTTATTAATAGCAAAAACCCCGAATTTAAACGGCAGAATTTTGAGTTAATCGAGGTTATCGAGTTTAAAATAAGTGAAATTTTCGAAAAAATGATTTTTTATTTTTAAAGAAAACAGGTGGATTATTTTAGGTGGAAAGGAGAGGCAGAGCCCAATTAAGATTAACTGCACCGAAACCGCTTCAAATTCCGTCTCCTAAGTGCAAAGATATCGTAGTTTGTGTTGAATGCTGGTTCGCTGAGGTAAACTTTTATTGTTGGTATAATTTTCCGTTTTTCCGAGCTAGGTACGCGTGTGAGGTGTCAAAACACGCGTCTGCGCGCGGGCTAACGAACAACGGAGTATTTAGAGGTAAGCGTAGTACAATATTTTGAATTTATGGTGAAAAAACGTAATTAGCAGAAAAGTAGGTGTTTATAGAGTATTTAATTCTACCAACCAACGAGATAGATCACGAAACGCGCTCCAGCCTGTAGGTGTGGCAGGTAAGTATTTATTAATAGCAAAAACCCCGAATTTAAACGGCAGAATTTTGAGTTAATCGAGGTTATCGAGTTTAAAATAAGTGAAATTTTCGAAAAAATGATTTTTTATTTTTAAAGAAAACAGGTGGATTATTTTAGGTGGAAAGGAGAGGCAGAGCCCAATTAAGATTAACTGCACCGAAACCGCTTCAAATTCCGTCTCCTAAGTGCAAAGATATCGTAGTTTGTGTTGAATGCTGGTTCGCTGAGGTAAACTTTTATTGTTGGTATAATTTTCCGTTTTTCCGAGCTAGGTACGCGTGTGAGGTGTCAAAACACGCGTCTGCGCGCGGGCTAACGAACAACGGAGTATTTAGAGGTAAGCGTAGTACAATATTTTGAATTTATGGTGAAAAAACGTAATTAGCAGAAAAGTAGGTGTTTATAGAGTATTTAATTCTACCAACCAACGAGATAGATCACGAAACGCGCTCCAGCCTGTAGGTGTGGCAGGTAAGTATTTATTAATAGCAAAAACCCCGAATTTAAACGGCAGAATTTTGAGTTAATCGAGGTTATCGAGTTTAAAATAAGTGAAATTTTCGAAAAAATGATTTTTTATTTTTAAAGAAAACAGGTGGATTATTTTAGGTGGAAAGGAGAGGCAGAGCCCAATTAAGATTAACTGCACCGAAACCGCTTCAAATTCCGTCTCCTAAGTGCAAAGATATCGTAGTTTGTGTTGAATGCTGGTTCGCTGAGGTAAACTTTTATTGTTGGTATAATTTTCCGTTTTTCCGAGCTAGGTACGCGTGTGAGGTGTCAAAACACGCGTCTGCGCGCGGGCTAACGAACAACGGAGTATTTAGAGGTAAGCGTAGTACAATATTTTGAATTTATGGTGAAAAAACGTAATTAGCAGAAAAGTAGGTGTTTATAGAGTATTTAATTCTACCAACCAACGAGATAGATCACGAAACGCGCTCCAGCCTGTAGGTGTGGCAGGTAAGTATTTATTAATAGCAAAAACCCCGAATTTAAACGGCAGAATTTTGAGTTAATCGAGCTAATCGAGTTTAAAATAAGTGAAATTTTCGAAAAAATGATTTTTTATTTTTAAAGAAAACAGGTGGATTATTTTAGGTGGAAAGGAGAGGCAGAGCCCAATTAAGATTAACTGCACCGAAACCGCTTCAAATTCCGTCTCCTAAGTGCAAAGATATCGTAGTTTGTGTTGAATGCTGGTTCGCTGAGGTAAACTTTTATTGTTGGTATAATTTTCCGTTTTTCCGAGCTAGGTACGCGTGTGAGGTGTCAAAACACGCGTCTGCGCGCGGGCTAACGAACAACGGAGTATTTAGAGGTAAGCGTAGTACAATATTTTGAATTTATGGTGAAAAAACGTAATTAGCAGAAAAGTAGGTGTTTATAGAGTATTTAATTCTACCAACCAACGAGATAGATCACGAAACGCGCTCCAGCCTGTAGGTGTGGCAGGTAAGTATTTATTAATAGCAAAAACCCCGAATTTAAACGGCAGAATTTTGAGTTAATCGAGGTTATCGAGTTTAAAATAAGTGAAATTTTCGAAAAAATGATTTTTTATTTTTAAAGAAAACAGGTGGATTATTTTAGGTGGAAAGGAGAGGCAGAGCCCAATTAAGATTAACTGCACCGAAACCGCTTCAAATTCCGTCTCCTAAGTGCAAAGATATCGTAGTTTGTGTTGAATGCTGGTTCGCTGAGGTAAACTTTTATTGTTGGTATAATTTTCCGTTTTTCCGAGCTAGGTACGCGTGTGAGGTGTCAAAACACGCGTCTGCGCGCGGGCTAACGAACAACGGAGTATTTAGAGGTAAGCGTAGTACAATATTTTGAATTTATGGTGAAAAAACGTAATTAGCAGAAAAGTAGGTGTTTATAGAGTATTTAATTCTACCAACCAACGAGATAGATCACGAAACGCGCTCCAGCCTGTAGGTGTGGCAGGTAAGTATTTATTAATAGCAAAAACCCCGAATTTAAACGGCAGAATTTTGAGTTAATCGAGGTTATCGAGTTTAAAATAAGTGAAATTTTCGAAAAAATGATTTTTTATTTTTAAAGAAAACAGGTGGATTATTTTAGGTGGAAAGGAGAGGCAGAGCCCAATTAAGATTAACTGCACCGAAACCGCTTCAAATTCCGTCTCCTAAGTGCAAAGATATCGTAGTTTGTGTTGAATGCTGGTTCGCTGAGGTAAACTTTTATTGTTGGTATAATTTTCCGTTTTTCCGAGCTAGGTACGCGTGTGAGGTGTCAAAACACGCGTCTGCGCGCGGGCTAACGAACAACGGAGTATTTAGAGGTAAGCGTAGTACAATATTTTGAATTTATGGTGAAAAAACGTAATTAGCAGAAAAGTAGGTGTTTATAGAGTATTTAATTCTACCAACCAACGAGATAGATCACGAAACGCGCTCCAGCCTGTAGGTGTGGCAGGTAAGTATTTATTAATAGCAAAAACCCCGAATTTAAACGGCAGAATTTTGAGTTAATCGAGGTTATCGAGTTTAAAATAAGTGAAATTTTCGAAAAAATGATTTTTTATTTTTAAAGAAAACAGGTGGATTATTTTAGGTGGAAAGGAGAGGCAGAGCCCAATTAAGATTAACTGCACCGAAACCGCTTCAAATTCCGTCTCCTAAGTGCAAAGATATCGTAGTTTGTGTTGAATGCTGGTTCGCTGAGGTAAACTTTTATTGTTGGTATAATTTTCCGTTTTTCCGAGCTAGGTACGCGTGTGAGGTGTCAAAACACGCGTCTGCGCGCGGGCTAACGAACAACGGAGTATTTAGAGGTAAGCGTAGTACAATATTTTGAATTTATGGTGAAAAAACGTAATTAGCAGAAAAGTAGGTGTTTATAGAGTATTTAATTCTACCAACCAACGAGATAGATCACGAAACGCGCTCCAGCCTGTAGGTGTGGCAGGTAAGTATTTATTAATAGCAAAAACCCCGAATTTAAACGGCAGAATTTTGAGTTAATCGAGGTTATCGAGTTTAAAATAAGTGAAATTTTCGAAAAAATGATTTTTTATTTTTAAAGAAAACAGGTGGATTATTTTAGGTGGAAAGGAGAGGCAGAGCCCAATTAAGATTAACTGCACCGAAACCGCTTCAAATTCCGTCTCCTAAGTGCAAAGATATCGTAGTTTGTGTTGAATGCTGGTTCGCTGAGGTAAACTTTTATTGTTGGTATAATTTTCCGTTTTTCCGAGTTAGGTACGCGTGTGAGGTGTCAAAACACGCGTCTGCGCGCGGGCTAACGAACAACGGAGTATTTAGAGGTAAGCGTAGTACAATATTTTGAATTTATGGTGAAAAAACGTAATTAGCAGAAAAGTAGGTGTTTATAGAGTATTTAATTCTACCAACCAACGAGATAGATCACGAAACGCGCTCCAGCCTGTAGGTGTGGCAGGTAAGTATTTATTAATAGCAAAAACCCCGAATTTAAACGGCAGAATTTTGAGTTAATCGAGGTTATCGAGTTTAAAATAAGTGAAATTTTCGAAAAAATGATTTTTTATTTTTAAAGAAAACAGGTGGATTATTTTAGGTGGAAAGGAGAGGCAGAGCCCAATTAAGATTAACTGCACCGAAACCGCTTCAAATTCCGTCTCCTAAGTGCAAAGATATCGTAGTTTGTGTTGAATGCTGGTTCGCTGAGGTAAACTTTTATTGTTGGTATAATTTTCCGTTTTTCCGAGCTAGGTACGCGTGTGAGGTGTCAAAACACGCGTCTGCGCGCGGGCTAACGAACAACGGAGTATTTAGAGGTAAGCGTAGTACAATATTTTGAATTTATGGTGAAAAAACGTAATTAGCAGAAAAGTAGGTGTTTATAGAGTATTTAATTCTACCAACCAACGAGATAGATCACGAAACGCGCTCCAGCCTGTAGGTGTGGCAGGTAAGTATTTATTAATAGCAAAAACCCCGAATTTAAACGGCAGAATTTTGAGTTAATCGAGGTTATCGAGTTTAAAATAAGTGAAATTTTCGAAAAAATGATTTTTTATTTTTAAAGAAAACAGGTGGATTATTTTAGGTGGAAAGGAGAGGCAGAGCCCAATTAAGATTAACTGCACCGAAACCGCTTCAAATTCCGTCTCCTAAGTGCAAAGATATCGTAGTTTGTGTTGAATGCTGGTTCGCTGAGGTAAACTTTTATTGTTGGTATAATTTTCCGTTTTTCCGAGCTAGGTACGCGTGTGAGGTGTCAAAACACGCGTCTGCGCGCGGGCTAACGAACAACGGAGTATTTAGAGGTAAGCGTAGTACAATATTTTGAATTTATGGTGAAAAAACGTAATTAGCAGAAAAGTAGGTGTTTATAGAGTATTTAATTCTACCAACCAACGAGATAGATCACGAAACGCGCTCCAGCCTGTAGGTGTGGCAGGTAAGTATTTATTAATAGCAAAAACCCCGAATTTAAACGGCAGAATTTTGAGTTAATCGAGGTTATCGAGTTTAAAATAAGTGAAATTTTCGAAAAAATGATTTTTTATTTTTAAAGAAAACAGGTGGATTATTTTAGGTGGAAAGGAGAGGCAGAGCCCAATTAAGATTAACTGCACCGAAACCGCTTCAAATTCCGTCTCCTAAGTGCAAAGATATCGTAGTTTGTGTTGAATGCTGGTTCGCTGAGGTAAACTTTTATTGTTGGTATAATTTTCCGTTTTTCCGAGCTAGGTACGCGTGTGAGGTGTCAAAACACGCGTCTGCGCGCGGGCTAACGAACAACGGAGTATTTAGAGGTAAGCGTAGTACAATATTTTGAATTTATGGTGAAAAAACGTAATTAGCAGAAAAGTAGGTGTTTATAGAGTATTTAATTCTACCAACCAACGAGATAGATCACGAAACGCGCTCCAGCCTGTAGGTGTGGCAGGTAAGTATTTATTAATAGCAAAAACCCCGAATTTAAACGGCAGAATTTTGAGTTAATCGAGGTTATCGAGTTTAAAATAAGTGAAATTTTCGAAAAAATGATTTTTTATTTTTAAAGAAAACAGGTGGATTATTTTAGGTGGAAAGGAGAGGCAGAGCCCAATTAAGATTAACTGCACCGAAACCGCTTCAAATTCCGTCTCCTAAGTGCAAAGATATCGTAGTTTGTGTTGAATGCTGGTTCGCTGAGGTAAACTTTTATTGTTGGTATAATTTTCCGTTTTTCCGAGCTAGGTACGCGTGTGAGGTGTCAAAACACGCGTCTGCGCGCGGGCTAACGAACAACGGAGTATTTAGAGGTAAGCGTAGTACAATATTTTGAATTTATGGTGAAAAAACGTAATTAGCAGAAAAGTAGGTGTTTATAGAGTATTTAATTCTACCAACCAACGAGATAGATCACGAAACGCGCTCCAGCCTGTAGGTGTGGCAGGTAAGTATTTATTAATAGCAAAAACCCCGAATTTAAACGGCAGAATTTTGAGTTAATCGAGGTTATCGAGTTTAAAATAAGTGAAATTTTCGAAAAAATGATTTTTTATTTTTAAAGAAAACAGGTGGATTATTTTAGGTGGAAAGGAGAGGCAGAGCCCAATTAAGATTAACTGCACCGAAACCGCTTCAAATTCCGTCTCCTAAGTGCAAAGATATCGTAGTTTGTGTTGAATGCTGGTTCGCTGAGGTAAACTTTTATTGTTGGTATAATTTTCCGTTTTTCCGAGCTAGGTACGCGTGTGAGGTGTCAAAACACGCGTCTGCGCGCGGGCTAACGAACAACGGAGTATTTAGAGGTAAGCGTAGTACAATATTTTGAATTTATGGTGAAAAAACGTAATTAGCAGAAAAGTAGGTGTTTATAGAGTATTTAATTCTACCAACCAACGAGATAGATCACGAAACGCGCTCCAGCCTGTAGGTGTGGCAGGTAAGTATTTATTAATAGCAAAAACCCCGAATTTAAACGGCAGAATTTTGAGTTAATCGAGGTTATCGAGTTTAAAATAAGTGAAATTTTCGAAAAAATGATTTTTTATTTTTAAAGAAAACAGGTGGATTATTTTAGGTGGAAAGGAGAGGCAGAGCCCAATTAAGATTAACTGCACCGAAACCGCTTCAAATTCCGTCTCCTAAGTGCAAAGATATCGTAGTTTGTGTTGAATGCTGGTTCGCTGAGGTAAACTTTTATTGTTGGTATAATTTTCCGTTTTTCCGAGCTAGGTACGCGTGTGAGGTGTCAAAACACGCGTCTGCGCGCGGGCTAACGAACAACGGAGTATTTAGAGGTAAGCGTAGTACAATATTTTGAATTTATGGTGAAAAAACGTAATTAGCAGAAAAGTAGGTGTTTATAGAGTATTTAATTCTACCAACCAACGAGATAGATCACGAAACGCGCTCCAGCCTGTAGGTGTGGCAGGTAAGTATTTATTAATAGCAAAAACCCCGAATTTAAACGGCAGAATTTTGAGTTAATCGAGGTTATCGAGTTTAAAATAAGTGAAATTTTCGAAAAAATGATTTTTTATTTTTAAAGAAAACAGGTGGATTATTTTAGGTGGAAAGGAGAGGCAGAGCCCAATTAAGATTAACTGCACCGAAACCGCTTCAAATTCCGTCTCCTAAGTGCAAAGATATCGTAGTTTGTGTTGAATGCTGGTTCGCTGAGGTAAACTTTTATTGTTGGTATAATTTTCCGTTTTTCCGAGCTAGGTACGCGTGTGAGGTGTCAAAACACGCGTCTGCGCGCGGGCTAACGAACAACGGAGTATTTAGAGGTAAGCGTAGTACAATATTTTGAATTTATGGTGAAAAAACGTAATTAGCAGAAAAGTAGGTGTTTATAGAGTATTTAATTCTACCAACCAACGAGATAGATCACGAAACGCGCTCCAGCCTGTAGGTGTGGCAGGTAAGTATTTATTAATAGCAAAAACCCCGAATTTAAACGGCAGAATTTTGAGTTAATCGAGGTTATCGAGTTTAAAATAAGTGAAATTTTCGAAAAAATGATTTTTTATTTTTAAAGAAAACAGGTGGATTATTTTAGGTGGAAAGGAGAGGCAGAGCCCAATTAAGATTAACTGCACCGAAACCGCTTCAAATTCCGTCTCCTAAGTGCAAAGATATCGTAGTTTGTGTTGAATGCTGGTTCGCTGAGGTAAACTTTTATTGTTGGTATAATTTTCCGTTTTTCCGAGCTAGGTACGCGTGTGAGGTGTCAAAACACGCGTCTGCGCGCGGGCTAACGAACAACGGAGTATTTAGAGGTAAGCGTAGTACAATATTTTGAATTTATGGTGAAAAAACGTAATTAGCAGAAAAGTAGGTGTTTATAGAGTATTTAATTCTACCAACCAACGAGATAGATCACGAAACGCGCTCCAGCCTGTAGGTGTGGCAGGTAAGTATTTATTAATAGCAAAAACCCCGAATTTAAACGGCAGAATTTTGAGTTAATCGAGGTTATCGAGTTTAAAATAAGTGAAATTTTCGAAAAAATGATTTTTTATTTTTAAAGAAAACAGGTGGATTATTTTAGGTGGAAAGGAGAGGCAGAGCCCAATTAAGATTAACTGCACCGAAACCGCTTCAAATTCCGTCTCCTAAGTGCAAAGATATCGTAGTTTGTGTTGAATGCTGGTTCGCTGAGGTAAACTTTTATTGTTGGTATAATTTTCCGTTTTTCCGAGCTAGGTACGCGTGTGAGGTGTCAAAACACGCGTCTGCGCGCGGGCTAACGAACAACGGAGTATTTAGAGGTAAGCGTAGTACAATATTTTGAATTTATGGTGAAAAAACGTAATTAGCAGAAAAGTAGGTGTTTATAGAGTATTTAATTCTACCAACCAACGAGATAGATCACGAAACGCGCTCCAGCCTGTAGGTGTGGCAGGTAAGTATTTATTAATAGCAAAAACCCCGAATTTAAACGGCAGAATTTTGAGTTAATCGAGGTTATCGAGTTTAAAATAAGTGAAATTTTCGAAAAAATGATTTTTTATTTTTAAAGAAAACAGGTGGATTATTTTAGGTGGAAAGGAGAGGCAGAGCCCAATTAAGATTAACTGCACCGAAACCGCTTCAAATTCCGTCTCCTAAGTGCAAAGATATCGTAGTTTGTGTTGAATGCTGGTTCGCTGAGGTAAACTTTTATTGTTGGTATAATTTTCCGTTTTTCCGAGCTAGGTACGCGTGTGAGGTGTCAAAACACGCGTCTGCGCGCGGGCTAACGAACAACGGAGTATTTAGAGGTAAGCGTAGTACAATATTTTGAATTTATGGTGAAAAAACGTAATTAGCAGAAAAGTAGGTGTTTATAGAGTATTTAATTCTACCAACCAACGAGATAGATCACGAAACGCGCTCCAGCCTGTAGGTGTGGCAGGTAAGTATTTATTAATAGCAAAAACCCCGAATTTAAACGGCAGAATTTTGAGTTAATCGAGGTTATCGAGTTTAAAATAAGTGAAATTTTCGAAAAAATGATTTTTTATTTTTAAAGAAAACAGGTGGATTATTTTAGGTGGAAAGGAGAGGCAGAGCCCAATTAAGATTAACTGCACCGAAACCGCTTCAAATTCCGTCTCCTAAGTGCAAAGATATCGTAGTTTGTGTTGAATGCTGGTTCGCTGAGGTAAACTTTTATTGTTGGTATAATTTTCCGTTTTTCCGAGCTAGGTACGCGTGTGAGGTGTCAAAACACGCGTCTGCGCGCGGGCTAACGAACAACGGAGTATTTAGAGGTAAGCGTAGTACAATATTTTGAATTTATGGTGAAAAAACGTAATTAGCAGAAAAGTAGGTGTTTATAGAGTATTTAATTCTACCAACCAACGAGATAGATCACGAAACGCGCTCCAGCCTGTAGGTGTGGCAGGTAAGTATTTATTAATAGCAAAAACCCCGAATTTAAACGGCAGAATTTTGAGTTAATCGAGGTTATCGAGTTTAAAATAAGTGAAATTTTCGAAAAAATGATTTTTTATTTTTAAAGAAAACAGGTGGATTATTTTAGGTGGAAAGGAGAGGCAGAGCCCAATTAAGATTAACTGCACCGAAACCGCTTCAAATTCCGTCTCCTAAGTGCAAAGATATCGTAGTTTGTGTTGAATGCTGGTTCGCTGAGGTAAACTTTTATTGTTGGTATAATTTTCCGTTTTTCCGAGCTAGGTACGCGTGTGAGGTGTCAAAACACGCGTCTGCGCGCGGGCTAACGAACAACGGAGTATTTAGAGGTAAGCGTAGTACAATATTTTGAATTTATGGTGAAAAAACGTAATTAGCAGAAAAGTAGGTGTTTATAGAGTATTTAATTCTACCAACCAACGAGATAGATCACGAAACGCGCTCCAGCCTGTAGGTGTGGCAGGTAAGTATTTATTAATAGCAAAAACCCCGAATTTAAACGGCAGAATTTTGAGTTAATCGAGGTTATCGAGTTTAAAATAAGTGAAATTTTCGAAAAAATGATTTTTTATTTTTAAAGAAAACAGGTGGATTATTTTAGGTGGAAAGGAGAGGCAGAGCCCAATTAAGATTAACTGCACCGAAACCGCTTCAAATTCCGTCTCCTAAGTGCAAAGATATCGTAGTTTGTGTTGAATGCTGGTTCGCTGAGGTAAACTTTTATTGTTGGTATAATTTTCCGTTTTTCCGAGCTAGGTACGCGTGTGAGGTGTCAAAACACGCGTCTGCGCGCGGGCTAACGAACAACGGAGTATTTAGAGGTAAGCGTAGTACAATATTTTGAATTTATGGTGAAAAAACGTAATTAGCAGAAAAGTAGGTGTTTATAGAGTATTTAATTCTACCAACCAACGAGATAGATCACGAAACGCGCTCCAGCCTGTAGGTGTGGCAGGTAAGTATTTATTAATAGCAAAAACCCCGAATTTAAACGGCAGAATTTTGAGTTAATCGAGGTTATCGAGTTTAAAATAAGTGAAATTTTCGAAAAAATGATTTTTTATTTTTAAAGAAAACAGGTGGATTATTTTAGGTGGAAAGGAGAGGCAGAGCCCAATTAAGATTAACTGCACCGAAACCGCTTCAAATTCCGTCTCCTAAGTGCAAAGATATCGTAGTTTGTGTTGAATGCTGGTTCGCTGAGGTAAACTTTTATTGTTGGTATAATTTTCCGTTTTTCCGAGCTAGGTACGCGTGTGAGGTGTCAAAACACGCGTCTGCGCGCGGGCTAACGAACAACGGAGTATTTAGAGGTAAGCGTAGTACAATATTTTGAATTTATGGTGAAAAAACGTAATTAGCAGAAAAGTAGGTGTTTATAGAGTATTTAATTCTACCAACCAACGAGATAGATCACGAAACGCGCTCCAGCCTGTAGGTGTGGCAGGTAAGTATTTATTAATAGCAAAAACCCCGAATTTAAACGGCAGAATTTTGAGTTAATCGAGGTTATCGAGTTTAAAATAAGTGAAATTTTCGAAAAAATGATTTTTTATTTTTAAAGAAAACAGGTGGATTATTTTAGGTGGAAAGGAGAGGCAGAGCCCAATTAAGATTAACTGCACCGAAACCGCTTCAAATTCCGTCTCCTAAGTGCAAAGATATCGTAGTTTGTGTTGAATGCTGGTTCGCTGAGGTAAACTTTTATTGTTGGTATAATTTTCCGTTTTTCCGAGCTAGGTACGCGTGTGAGGTGTCAAAACACGCGTCTGCGCGCGGGCTAACGAACAACGGAGTATTTAGAGGTAAGCGTAGTACAATATTTTGAATTTATGGTGAAAAAACGTAATTAGCAGAAAAGTAGGTGTTTATAGAGTATTTAATTCTACCAACCAACGAGATAGATCACGAAACGCGCTCCAGCCTGTAGGTGTGGCAGGTAAGTATTTATTAATAGCAAAAACCCCGAATTTAAACGGCAGAATTTTGAGTTAATCGAGGTTACCGAGTTTAAAATAAGTGAAATTTTCGAAAAAATGATTTTTTATTTTTAAAGAAAACAGGTGGATTATTTTAGGTGGAAAGGAGAGGCAGAGCCCAATTAAGATTAACTGCACCGAAACCGCTTCAAATTCCGTCTCCTAAGTGCAAAGATATCGTAGTTTGTGTTGAATGCTGGTTCGCTGAGGTAAACTTTTATTGTTGGTATAATTTTCCGTTTTTCCGAGCTAGGTACGCGTGTGAGGTGTCAAAACACGCGTCTGCGCGCGGGCTAACGAACAACGGAGTATTTAGAGGTAAGCGTAGTACAATATTTTGAATTTATGGTGAAAAAACGTAATTAGCAGAAAAGTAGGTGTTTATAGAGTATTTAATTCTACCAACCAACGAGATAGATCACGAAACGCGCTCCAGCCTGTAGGTGTGGCAGGTAAGTATTTATTAATAGCAAAAACCCCGAATTTAAACGGCAGAATTTTGAGTTAATCGAGGTTATCGAGTTTAAAATAAGTGAAATTTTCGAAAAAATGATTTTTTATTTTTAAAGAAAACAGGTGGATTATTTTAGGTGGAAAGGAGAGGCAGAGCCCAATTAAGATTAACTGCACCGAAACCGCTTCAAATTCCGTCTCCTAAGTGCAAAGATATCGTAGTTTGTGTTGAATGCTGGTTCGCTGAGGTAAACTTTTATTGTTGGTATAATTTTCCGTTTTTCCGAGCTAGGTACGCGTGTGAGGTGTCAAAACACGCGTCTGCGCGCGGGCTAACGAACAACGGAGTATTTAGAGGTAAGCGTAGTACAATATTTTGAATTTATGGTGAAAAAACGTAATTAGCAGAAAAGTAGGTGTTTATAGAGTATTTAATTCTACCAACCAACGAGATAGATCACGAAACGCACTCCAGCCTGTAGGTGTGGCAGGTAAGTATTTATTAATAGCAAAAACCCCGAATTTAAACGGCAGAATTTTGAGTTAATCGAGGTTATCGAGTTTAAAATAAGTGAAATTTTCGAAAAAATGATTTTTTATTTTTAAAGAAAACAGGTGGATTATTTTAGGTGGAAAGGAGAGGCAGAGCCCAATTAAGATTAACTGCACCGAAACCGCTTCAAATTCCGTCTCCTAAGTGCAAAGATATCGTAGTTTGTGTTGAATGCTGGTTCGCTGAGGTAAACTTTTATTGTTGGTATAATTTTCCGTTTTTCCGAGCTAGGTACGCGTGTGAGGTGTCAAAACACGCGTCTGCGCGCGGGCTAACGAACAACGGAGTATTTAGAGGTAAGCGTAGTACAATATTTTGAATTTATGGTGAAAAAACGTAATTAGCAGAAAAGTAGGTGTTTATAGAGTATTTAATTCTACCAACCAACGAGATAGATCACGAAACGCGCTCCAGCCTGTAGGTGTGGCAGGTCTGCCGTCCACTAACTAAAAGGCCGTTAAGCCACAGTTGGTCGTTTTTCACTTTGTAATGTAGTCTTATACAACTTTCGATGCTCTATCTTTTGGTGTAAGAATCATTTTTCTATGATTTATAGTTTTAGAGATACAAAACATTGCTGAGCAGTTAAACCACATAAATTTCGTTACTCCCTTAATTAAAAAGCGGCTAAGCCACAATACTTCTCTAGAAAGACGTCAACATACTTTAACGGCAAATTGATGTATCATTTTTTTCTAAATTTACTTAACTAAAAGTACGTTATCTAGTCATGCTTGACTAAAAAGCAGCTAAGCGTCTTTAACTACCTTCATGTATTGTGTCACAAATAACCATCTGAACATCGTGCCTTAACTATAAAGCAGTTATACGCCAATAGCGGCTTTTAAGTTATGTATTGAAATTAGTATTAGCTAAATATCAATCGCTAGAGAGCAGCTAAACGACAATACTAGACTAAAAAGCAGTTAAACGCTCGTGATTTGCGTTTGCGTTTGACCAGCTCAGGCTATAATTCCTGCCTTTTCACTTCGGGTGCTCGTTAGCGGACCGACGTGTGGCGCGTCTCTTGATTTTTGGCGCAAAATATGCAAAGGTAAGCTGACATTATTATTTCATTTATTGTAATAAATAGCTATTTGTAATATTATTATAAATACGAAAGTATGTTTGGATGTTTGTAAATCTTTTAAGCAAAAACGAATGAATTGTTTTTAATTTATCTAACTTTATAAATGCCTGTTTTTGTTACCATATATTTTTCTGTATTCCGCAATACCTGCACAGGTAAAACGCGTGCTGCTAGTTTTCATTATGTACCTACCTATTGCAAGAGGGTTTTAAAGTACCTACTGTTTCTAAGTTCATCGTAATTGTTGTTGTAGGTATCTGTTTCGATTGCTGATTGTTTTATACCTAATAGTGCGCAAGAGATGTGTCGTATAATTGGTTCATTAGTTAACTGATTATATTTCATTGTATTTTAGAAGTTCCGGTGTATCATCAAGGATCCAAACTATGATGAATAGTGTGTTGGTGGACCAGGAATTTCCAACTGCACAACGCCTTTACACTAACAGCATGCCATCTATACGCATTTCCACTTGCTCTAATATTAGCCAAAAAGAATCAAAGTACCCCCGCATGAACAATAACGATTTAGTTAATCTTCTCTACCAAGAATCTTACTCGATGACATCAAAAGTGTTTCAAAAATTCAATGAAACACAAATCACATATAATTATAGCCAACCAGAAGAAACTCTGAAGCTTACAATAGAAACATTAACTCAACAGCGTGAAACACATTCCATATACTGCCACGAATCGATGCCCCCTCCTTCTCCGATACCATCTTCTTTTCACTGCATTATATCAGAAATATTAGATTATGACAGTGATGACTCTGTTAAGGATAAGGACTACCAACCATGTGAAGAAGTTTTTAGTGATGATACTGAATATGGTTATGACATGCAAAGACAAAATACAGTATCAAACCCTAAAAGTAAACCAATATTGAAAAGGAAAACATCAATAACTAAAACGTTTACCAAAAAATTAATAACGCGACGACATACTCAAGAATTTACAAGAACAGAAGAGATTATTGGACATCGGTTACCTAAGAAAAGACGTACATCTTACTTCTTCTTTACTTTATTACTTAATTTTGATAATACTACACGAGTGTTACTAGGTATAATTGCGTATTTACCTAATCTGATTTACTCATTTTGTTAAAGTTTTTAATTAATATTTAAGCATAAAAAATGGCCGAATTTATAGTTTTTTATATAAAGTCTAATATTTAATTGATTATGACGTTGTGTTACGCACAATTATATTATTTCAACTTGGCAATTATTGATCTCTGATTGTGATATGTTTATTTCATAAGTGCATAAGAATTTGAAACCAAGTGCCATGTGCCATAAAGCTTTCAAAAACGATACTTACATGTTTTGGGTATTTTTATAAAATAATTATAATATAATTTTTCCTATGGTTTCGCGAATACTGATTATTATTAAAGATGTAATTGTGATCTCATTACTGAATAAGATTTGTAAAAGTTTGATTAAACTTGTTTTATTTTTATTTTATATTGTTTAATTAAATAATAAGCTATTTGTTAAGTTCCTAACAATTTAATTAGACGTACTGATTGTCTATTATTTTTTATTAATAAATAAAGTTCTGATTTTCATAAAATAGTTTTTAACTTTTCAACTTTTTACCCGCAAGTGCTTATTTAAAAGGCAGTTAATTGCGAGCGAGATGTCTTTAACTGCCTTCTAGTTAAGCAATAGGAAAACCAGTATAAAATATGTTTTACAATACCGAGCTTAAAAGCGTTTAAAATCCCATAACTGCTTTCTAAGTAAGCGAAGTTAGTCTTCTAAGTGTTAGTTACTAGGCTAAAAGTCTGTTAAAATCCTTTAACTGCTAAATAACTAAGTATTTTTTGATAACTTTTACTATAAGTACAAGACGTGGCGACTACAAGAAATTGCTTCACTATAAAGCAGTTAAGGTATAGTTAGCGGCCTTATAGTGCAGTATATTATGTAAAAATGAAAAAAAATTGCTTAGCTAAAAGTTAGAAAATGAATTTAAATAAAATGTGATTAATATAAATGAATGAACTAATTCACATATTGTGCAAAAAGACTGTGCCTACGTATATAACTTGCAACCTTGTTCCTAGGTAGCATACTTTTCAAGAGACATCAATTCCCACTTATTTTTGCGTTTTCTCGAAAACTACTTTTTGCACTTAGCGGCTTTTTAGTTAGTGGACGGCAGAGGTAAGTATTTATTAATAGCAAAAACCCCGAATTTAAACGGCAGAATTTTGAGTTAATCGAGGTTATCGAGTTTAAAATAAGTGAAATTTTCGAAAAAATGATTTTTTATTTTTAAAGAAAACAGGTGGATTATTTTAGGTGGAAAGGAGAGGCAGAGCCCAATTAAGATTAACTGCACCGAAACCGCTTCAAATTCCGTCTCCTAAGTGCAAAGATATCGTAGTTTGTGTTGAATGCTGGTTCGCTGAGGTAAACTTTTATTGTTGGTATAATTTTCCGTTTTTCCGAGCTAGGTACGCGTGTGAGGTGTCAAAACACGCGTCTGCGCGCGGGCTAACGAACAACGGAGTATTTAGAGGTAAGCGTAGTACAATATTTTGAATTTATGGTGAAAAAACGTAATTAGCAGAAAAGTAGGTGTTTATAGAGTATTTAATTCTACCAACCAACGAGATAGATCACGAAACGCGCTCCAGCCTGTAGGTGTGGCAGGTAAGTATTTATTAATAGCAAAAACCCCGAATTTAAACGGCAGAATTTTGAGTTAATCGAGGTTATCGAGTTTAAAATAAGTGAAATTTTCGAAAAAATGATTTTTTATTTTTAAAGAAAACAGGTGGATTATTTTAGGTGGAAAGGAGAGGCAGAGCCCAATTAAGATTAACTGCACCGAAACCGCTTCAAATTCCGTCTCCTAAGTGCAAAGATATCGTAGTTTGTGTTGAATGCTGGTTCGCTGAGGTAAACTTTTATTGTTGGTATAATTTTCCGTTTTTCCGAGCTAGGTACGCGTGTGAGGTGTCAAAACACGCGTCTGCGCGCGGGCTAACGAACAACGGAGTATTTAGAGGTAAGCGTAGTACAATATTTTGAATTTATGGTGAAAAAACGTAATTAGCAGAAAAGTAGGTGTTTATAGAGTATTTAATTCTACCAACCAACGAGATAGATCACGAAACGCGCTCCAGCCTGTAGGTGTGGCAGGTAAGTATTTATTAATAGCAAAAACCCCGAATTTAAACGGCAGAATTTTGAGTTAATCGAGGTTATCGAGTTTAAAATAAGTGAAATTTTCGAAAAAATGATTTTTTATTTTTAAAGAAAACAGGTGGATTATTTTAGGTGGAAAGGAGAGGCAGAGCCCAATTAAGATTAACTGCACCGAAACCGCTTCAAATTCCGTCTCCTAAGTGCAAAGATATCGTAGTTTGTGTTGAATGCTGGTTCGCTGAGGTAAACTTTTATTGTTGGTATAATTTTCCGTTTTTCCGAGCTAGGTACGCGTGTGAGGTGTCAAAACACGCGTCTGCGCGCGGGCTAACGAACAACGGAGTATTTAGAGGTAAGCGTAGTACAATATTTTGAATTTATGGTGAAAAAACGTAATTAGCAGAAAAGTAGGTGTTTATAGAGTATTTAATTCTACCAACCAACGAGATAGATCACGAAACGCGCTCCAGCCTGTAGGTGTGGCAGGTAAGTATTTATTAATAGCAAAAACCCCGAATTTAAACGGCAGAATTTTGAGTTAATCGAGGTTATCGAGTTTAAAATAAGTGAAATTTTCGAAAAAATGATTTTTTATTTTTAAAGAAAACAGGTGGATTATTTTAGGTGGAAAGGAGAGGCAGAGCCCAATTAAGATTAACTGCACCGAAACCGCTTCAAATTCCGTCTCCTAAGTGCAAAGATATCGTAGTTTGTGTTGAATGCTGGTTCGCTGAGGTAAACTTTTATTGTTGGTATAATTTTCCGTTTTTCCGAGCTAGGTACGCGTGTGAGGTGTCAAAACACGCGTCTGCGCGCGGGCTAACGAACAACGGAGTATTTAGAGGTAAGCGTAGTACAATATTTTGAATTTATGGTGAAAAAACGTAATTAGCAGAAAAGTAGGTGTTTATAGAGTATTTAATTCTACCAACCAACGAGATAGATCACGAAACGCGCTCCAGCCTGTAGGTGTGGCAGGTAAGTATTTATTAATAGCAAAAACCCCGAATTTAAACGGCAGAATTTTGAGTTAATCGAGGTTATCGAGTTTAAAATAAGTGAAATTTTCGAAAAAATGATTTTTTATTTTTAAAGAAAACAGGTGGATTATTTTAGGTGGAAAGGAGAGGCAGAGCCCAATTAAGATTAACTGCACCGAAACCGCTTCAAATTCCGTCTCCTAAGTGCAAAGATATCGTAGTTTGTGTTGAATGCTGGTTCGCTGAGGTAAACTTTTATTGTTGGTATAATTTTCCGTTTTTCCGAGCTAGGTACGCGTGTGAGGTGTCAAAACACGCGTCTGCGTGCGGGCTAACGAACAACGGAGTATTTAGAGGTAAGCGTAGTACAATATTTTGAATTTATGGTGAAAAAACGTAATTAGCAGAAAAGTAGGTGTTTATAGAGTATTTAATTCTACCAACCAACGAGATAGATCACGAAACGCGCTCCAGCCTGTAGGTGTGGCAGGTAAGTATTTATTAATAGCAAAAACCCCGAATTTAAACGGCAGAATTTTGAGTTAATCGAGGTTATCGAGTTTAAAATAAGTGAAATTTTCGAAAAAAATATTTTTTATTTTTAAAGAAAACAGGTGGATTATTTTAGGTGGAAAGGAGAGGCAGAGCCCAATTAAGATTAACTGCACCGAAACCGCTTCAAATTCCGTCTCCTAAGTGCAAAGATATCGTAGTTTGTGTTGAATGCTGGTTCGCTGAGGTAAACTTTTATTGTTGGTATAATTTTCCGTTTTTCCGAGCTAGGTACGCGTGTGAGGTGTCAAAACACGCGTCTGCGCGCGGGCTAACGAACAACGGAGTATTTAGAGGTAAGCGTAGTACAATATTTTGAATTTATGGTGAAAAAACGTAATTAGCAGAAAAGTAGGTGTTTATAGAGTATTTAATTCTACCAACCAACGAGATAGATCACGAAACGCGCTCCAGCCTGTAGGTGTGGCAGGTAAGTATTTATTAATAGCAAAAACCCCGAATTTAAACGGCAGAATTTTGAGTTAATCGAGGTTATCGAGTTTAAAATAAGTGAAATTTTCGAAAAAATGATTTTTTATTTTTAAAGAAAACAGGTGGATTATTTTAGGTGGAAAGGAGAGGCAGAGCCCAATTAAGATTAACTGCACCGAAACCGCTTCAAATTCCGTCTCCTAAGTGCAAAGATATCGTAGTTTGTGTTGAATGCTGGTTCGCTGAGGTAAACTTTTATTGTTGGTATAATTTTCCGTTTTTCCGAGCTAGGTACGCGTGTGAGGTGTCAAAACACGCGTCTGCGCGCGGGCTAACGAACAACGGAGTATTTAGAGGTAAGCGTAGTACAATATTTTGAATTTATGGTGAAAAAACGTAATTAGCAGAAAAGTAGGTGTTTATAGAGTATTTAATTCTACCAACCAACGAGATAGATCACGAAACGCGCTCCAGCCTGTAGGTGTGGCAGGTAAGTATTTATTAATAGCAAAAACCCCGAATTTAAACGGCAGAATTTTGAGTTAATCGAGGTTATCGAGTTTAAAATAAGTGAAATTTTCGAAAAAATGATTTTTTATTTTTAAAGAAAACAGGTGGATTATTTTAGGTGGAAAGGAGAGGCAGAGCCCAATTAAGATTAACTGCACCGAAACCGCTTCAAATTCCGTCTCCTAAGTGCAAAGATATCGTAGTTTGTGTTGAATGCTGGTTCGCTGAGGTAAACTTTTATTGTTGGTATAATTTTCCGTTTTTCCGAGCTAGGTACGCGTGTGAGGTGTCAAAACACGCGTCTGCGCGCGGGCTAACGAACAACGGAGTATTTAGAGGTAAGCGTAGTACAATATTTTGAATTTATGGTGAAAAAACGTAATTAGCAGAAAAGTAGGTGTTTATAGAGTATTTAATTCTACCAACCAACGAGATAGATCACGAAACGCGCTCCAGCCTGTAGGTGTGGCAGGTAAGTATTTATTAATAGCAAAAACCCCGAATTTAAACGGCAGAATTTTGAGTTAATCGAGGTTATCGAGTTTAAAATAAGTGAAATTTTCGAAAAAATGATTTTTTATTTTTAAAGAAAACAGGTGGATTATTTTAGGTGGAAAGGAGAGGCAGAGCCCAATTAAGATTAACTGCACCGAAACCGCTTCAAATTCCGTCTCCTAAGTGCAAAGATATCGTAGTTTGTGTTGAATGCTGGTTCGCTGAGGTAAACTTTTATTGTTGGTATAATTTTCCGTTTTTCCGAGCTAGGTACGCGTGTGAGGTGTCAAAACACGCGTCTGCGCGCGGGCTAACGAACAACGGAGTATTTAGAGGTAAGCGTAGTACAATATTTTGAATTTATGGTGAAAAAACGTAATTAGCAGAAAAGTAGGTGTTTATAGAGTATTTAATTCTACCAACCAACGAGATAGATCACGAAACGCGCTCCAGCCTGTAGGTGTGGCAGGTAAGTATTTATTAATAGCAAAAACCCCGAATTTAAACGGCAAAATTTTGAGTTAATCGAGGTTATCGAGTTTAAAATAAGTGAAATTTTCGAAAAAATGATTTTTTATTTTTAAAGAAAACAGGTGGATTATTTTAGGTGGAAAGGAGAGGCAGAGCCCAATTAAGATTAACTGCACCGAAACCGCTTCAAATTCCGTCTCCTAAGTGCAAAGATATCGTAGTTTGTGTTGAATGCTGGTTCGCTGAGGTAAACTTTTATTGTTGGTATAATTTTCCGTTTTTCCGAGCTAGGTACGCGTGTGAGGTGTCAAAACACGCGTCTGCGCGCGGGCTAACGAACAACGGAGTATTTAGAGGTAAGCGTAGTACAATATTTTGAATTTATGGTGAAAAAACGTAATTAGCAGAAAAGTAGGTGTTTATAGAGTATTTAATTCTACCAACCAACGAGATAGATCACGAAACGCGCTCCAGCCTGTAGGTGTGGCAGGTAAGTATTTATTAATAGCAAAAACCCCGAATTTAAACGGCAGAATTTTGAGTTAATCGAGGTTATCGAGTTTAAAATAAGTGAAATTTTCGAAAAAATGATTTTTTATTTTTAAAGAAAACAGGTGGATTATTTTAGGTGGAAAGGAGAGGCAGAGCCCAATTAAGATTAACTGCACCGAAACCGCTTCAAATTCCGTCTCCTAAGTGCAAAGATATCGTAGTTTGTGTTGAATGCTGGTTCGCTGAGGTAAACTTTTATTGTTGGTATAATTTTCCGTTTTTCCGAGCTAGGTACGCGTGTGAGGTGTCAAAACACGCGTCTGCGCGCGGGCTAACGAACAACGGAGTATTTAGAGGTAAGCGTAGTACAATATTTTGAATTTATGGTGAAAAAACGTAATTAGCAGAAAAGTAGGTGTTTATAGAGTATTTAATTCTACCAACCAACGAGATAGATCACGAAACGCGCTCCAGCCTGTAGGTGTGGCAGGTAAGTATTTATTAATAGCAAAAACCCCGAATTTAAACGGCAGAATTTTGAGTTAATCGAGGTTATCGAGTTTAAAATAAGTGAAATTTTCGAAAAAATGATTTTTTATTTTTAAAGAAAACAGGTGGATTATTTTAGGTGGAAAGGAGAGGCAGAGCCCAATTAAGATTAACTGCACCGAAACCGCTTCAAATTCCGTCTCCTAAGTGCAAAGATATCGTAGTTTGTGTTGAATGCTGGTTCGCTGAGGTAAACTTTTATTGTTGGTATAATTTTCCGTTTTTCCGAGCTAGGTACGCGTGTGAGGTGTCAAAACACGCGTCTGCGCGCGGGCTAACGAACAACGGAGTATTTAGAGGTAAGCGTAGTACAATATTTTGAATTTATGGTGAAAAAACGTAATTAGCAGAAAAGTAGGTGTTTATAGAGTATTTAATTCTACCAACCAACGAGATAGATCACGAAACGCGCTCCAGCCTGTAGGTGTGGCAGGTAAGTATTTATTAATAGCAAAAACCCCGAATTTAAACGGCAGAATTTTGAGTTAATCGAGGTTATCGAGTTTAAAATAAGTGAAATTTTCGAAAAAATGATTTTTTATTTTTAAAGAAAACAGGTGGATTATTTTAGGTGGAAAGGAGAGGCAGAGCCCAATTAAGATTAACTGCACCGAAACCGCTTCAAATTCCGTCTCCTAAGTGCAAAGATATCGTAGTTTGTGTTGAATGCTGGTTCGCTGAGGTAAACTTTTATTGTTGGTATAATTTTCCGTTTTTCCGAGCTAGGTACGCGTGTGAGGTGTCAAAACACGCGTCTGCGCGCGGGCTAACGAACAACGGAGTATTTAGAGGTAAGCGTAGTACAATATTTTGAATTTATGGTGAAAAAACGTAATTAGCAGAAAAGTAGGTGTTTATAGAGTATTTAATTCTACCAACCAACGAGATAGATCACGAAACGCGCTCCAGCCTGTAGGTGTGGCAGGTAAGTATTTATTAATAGCAAAAACCCCGAATTTAAACGGCAGAATTTTGAGTTAATCGAGGTTATCGAGTTTAAAATAAGTGAAATTTTCGAAAAAATGATTTTTTATTTTTAAAGAAAACAGGTGGATTATTTTAGGTGGAAAGGAGAGGCAGAGCCCAATTAAGATTAACTGCACCGAAACCGCTTCAAATTCCGTCTCCTAAGTGCAAAGATATCGTAGTTTGTGTTGAATGCTGGTTCGCTGAGGTAAACTTTTATTGTTGGTATAATTTTCCGTTTTTCCGAGCTAGGTACGCGTGTGAGGTGTCAAAACACGCGTCTGCGCGCGGGCTAACGAACAACGGAGTATTTAGAGGTAAGCGTAGTACAATATTTTGAATTTATGGTGAAAAAACGTAATTAGCAGAAAAGTAGGTGTTTATAGAGTATTTAATTCTACCAACCAACGAGATAGATCACGAAACGCGCTCCAGCCTGTAGGTGTGGCAGGTAAGTATTTATTAATAGCAAAAACCCCGAATTTAAACGGCAGAATTTTGAGTTAATCGAGGTTATCGAGTTTAAAATAAGTGAAATTTTCGAAAAAATGATTTTTTATTTTTAAAGAAAACAGATGGATTATTTTAGGTGGAAAGGAGAGGCAGAGCCCAATTAAGATTAACTGCACCGAAACCGCTTCAAATTCCGTCTCCTAAGTGCAAAGATATCGTAGTTTGTGTTGAATGCTGGTTCGCTGAGGTAAACTTTTATTGTTGGTATAATTTTCCGTTTTTCCGAGCTAGGTACGCGTGTGAGGTGTCAAAACACGCGTCTGCGCGCGGGCTAACGAACAACGGAGTATTTAGAGGTAAGCGTAGTACAATATTTTGAATTTATGGTGAAAAAACGTAATTAGCAGAAAAGTAGGTGTTTATAGAGTATTTAATTCTACCAACCAACGAGATAGATCACGAAACGCGCTCCAGCCTGTAGGTGTGGCAGGTAAGTATTTATTAATAGCAAAAACCCCGAATTTAAACGGCAGAATTTTGAGTTAATCGAGGTTATCGAGTTTAAAATAAGTGAAATTTTCGAAAAAATGATTTTTTATTTTTAAAGAAAACAGATGGATTATTTTAGGTGGAAAGGAGAGGCAGAGCCCAATTAAGATTAACTGCACCGAAACCGCTTCAAATTCCGTCTCCTAAGTGCAAAGATATCGTAGTTTGTGTTGAATGCTGGTTCGCTGAGGTAAACTTTTATTGTTGGTATAATTTTCCGTTTTTCCGAGCTAGGTACGCATGTGAGGTGTCAAAACACGCGTCTGCGCGCGGGCTAACGAACAACGGAGTATTTAGAGGTAAGCGTAGTACAATATTTTGAATTTATGGTGAAAAAACGTAATTAGCAGAAAAGTAGGTGTTTATAGAGTATTTAATTCTACCAACCAACGAGATAGATCACGAAACGCGCTCCAGCCTGTAGGTGTGGCAGGTAAGTATTTATTAATAGCAAAAACCCCGAATTTAAACGGCAGAATTTTGAGTTAATCGAGGTTATCGAGTTTAAAATAAGTGAAATTTTCGAAAAAATGATTTTTTATTTTTAAAGAAAACAGGTGGATTATTTTAGGTGGAAAGGAGAGGCAGAGCCCAATTAAGATTAACTGCACCGAAACCGCTTCAAATTCCGTCTCCTAAGTGCAAAGATATCGTAGTTTGTGTTGAATGCTGGTTCGCTGAGGTAAACTTTTATTGTTGGTATAATTTTCCGTTTTTCCGAGCTAGGTACGCGTGTGAGGTGTCAAAACACGCGTCTGCGCGCGGGCTAACGAACAACGGAGTATTTAGAGGTAAGCGTAGTACAATATTTTGAATTTATGGTGAAAAAACGTAATTAGCAGAAAAGTAGGTGTTTATAGAGTATTTAATTCTACCAACCAACGAGATAGATCACGAAACGCGCTCCAGCCTGTAGGTGTGGCAGGTAAGTATTTATTAATAGCAAAAACCCCGAATTTAAACGGCAGAATTTTGAGTTAATCGAGGTTATCGAGTTTAAAATAAGTGAAATTTTCGAAAAAATGATTTTTTATTTTTAAAGAAAACAGGTGGATTATTTTAGGTGGAAAGGAGAGGCAGAGCCCAATTAAGATTAACTGCACCGAAACCGCTTCAAATTCCGTCTCCTAAGTGCAAAGATATCGTAGTTTGTGTTGAATGCTGGTTCGCTGAGGTAAACTTTTATTGTTGGTATAATTTTCCGTTTTTCCGAGCTAGGTACGCGTGTGAGGTGTCAAAACACGCGTCTGCGCGCGGGCTAACGAACAACGGAGTATTTAGAGGTAAGCGTAGTACAATATTTTGAATTTATGGTGAAAAAACGTAATTAGCAGAAAAGTAGGTGTTTATAGAGTATTTAATTCTACCAACCAACGAGATAGATCACGAAACGCGCTCCAGCCTGTAGGTGTGGCAGGTAAGTATTTATTAATAGCAAAAACCCCGAATTTAAACGGCAGAATTTTGAGTTAATCGAGGTTATCGAGTTTAAAATAAGTGAAATTTTCGAAAAAATGATTTTTTATTTTTAAAGAAAACAGGTGGATTATTTTAGGTGGAAAGGAGAGGCAGAGCCCAATTAAGATTAACTGCACCGAAACCGCTTCAAATTCCGTCTCCTAAGTGCAAAGATATCGTAGTTTGTGTTGAATGCTGGTTCGCTGAGGTAAACTTTTATTGTTGGTATAATTTTCCGTTTTTCCGAGCTAGGTACGCGTGTGAGGTGTCAAAACACGCGTCTGCGCGCGGGCTAACGAACAACGGAGTATTTAGAGGTAAGCGTAGTACAATATTTTGAATTTATGGTGAAAAAACGTAATTAGCAGAAAAGTAGGTGTTTATAGAGTATTTAATTCTACCAACCAACGAGATAGATCACGAAACGCGCTCCAGCCTGTAGGTGTGGCAGGTAAGTATTTATTAATAGCAAAAACCCCGAATTTAAACGGCAGAATTTTGAGTTAATCGAGGTTATCGAGTTTAAAATAAGTGAAATTTTCGAAAAAATGATTTTTTATTTTTAAAGAAAACAGGTGGATTATTTTAGGTGGAAAGGAGAGGCAGAGCCCAATTAAGATTAACTGCACCGAAACCGCTTCAAATTCCGTCTCCTAAGTGCAAAGATATCGTAGTTTGTGTTGAATGCTGGTTCGCTGAGGTAAACTTTTATTGTTGGTATAATTTTCCGTTTTTCCGAGCTAGGTACGCGTGTGAGGTGTCAAAACACGCGTCTGCGCGCGGGCTAACGAACAACGGAGTATTTAGAGGTAAGCGTAGTACAATATTTTGAATTTATGGTGAAAAAACGTAATTAGCAGAAAAGTAGGTGTTTATAGAGTATTTAATTCTACCAACCAACGAGATAGATCACGAAACGCGCTCCAGCCTGTAGGTGTGGCAGGTAAGTATTTATTAATAGCAAAAACCCCGAATTTAAACGGCAGAATTTTGAGTTAATCGAGGTTATCGAGTTTAAAATAAGTGAAATTTTCGAAAAAATGATTTTTTATTTTTAAAGAAAACAGGTGGATTATTTTAGGTGGAAAGGAGAGGCAGAGCCCAATTAAGATTAACTGCACCGAAACCGCTTCAAATTCCGTCTCCTAAGTGCAAAGATATCGTAGTTTGTGTTGAATGCTGGTTCGCTGAGGTAAACTTTTATTGTTGGTATAATTTTCCGTTTTTCCGAGCTAGGTACGCGTGTGAGGTGTCAAAACACGCGTCTGCGCGCGGGCTAACGAACAACGGAGTATTTAGAGGTAAGCGTAGTACAATATTTTGAATTTATGGTGAAAAAACGTAATTAGCAGAAAAGTAGGTGTTTATAGAGTATTTAATTCTACCAACCAACGAGATAGATCACGAAACGCGCTCCAGCCTGTAGGTGTGGCAGGTAAGTATTTATTAATAGCAAAAACCCCGAATTTAAACGGCAGAATTTTGAGTTAATCGAGGTTATCGAGTTTAAAATAAGTGAAATTTTCGAAAAAATGATTTTTTATTTTTAAAGAAAACAGGTGGATTATTTTAGGTGGAAAGGAGAGGCAGAGCCCAATTAAGATTAACTGCACCGAAACCGCTTCAAATTCCGTCTCCTAAGTGCAAAGATATCGTAGTTTGTGTTGAATGCTGGTTCGCTGAGGTAAACTTTTATTGTTGGTATAATTTTCCGTTTTTCCGAGCTAGGTACGCGTGTGAGGTGTCAAAACACGCGTCTGCGCGCGGGCTAACGAACAACGGAGTATTTAGAGGTAAGCGTAGTACAATATTTTGAATTTATGGTGAAAAAACGTAATTAGCAGAAAAGTAGGTGTTTATAGAGTATTTAATTCTACCAACCAACGAGATAGATCACGAAACGCGCTCCAGCCTGTAGGTGTGGCAGGTAAGTATTTATTAATAGCAAAAACCCCGAATTTAAACGGCAGAATTTTGAGTTAATCGAGGTTATCGAGTTTAAAATAAGTGAAATTTTCGAAAAAATGATTTTTTATTTTTAAAGAAAACAGGTGGATTATTTTAGGTGGAAAGGAGAGGCAGAGCCCAATTAAGATTAACTGCACCGAAACCGCTTCAAATTCCGTCTCCTAAGTGCAAAGATATCGTAGTTTGTGTTGAATGCTGGTTCGCTGAGGTAAACTTTTATTGTTGGTATAATTTTCCGTTTTTCCGAGCTAGGTACGCGTGTGAGGTGTCAAAACACGCGTCTGCGCGCGGGCTAACGAACAACGGAGTATTTAGAGGTAAGCGTAGTACAATATTTTGAATTTATGGTGAAAAAACGTAATTAGCAGAAAAGTAGGTGTTTATAGAGTATTTAATTCTACCAACCAACGAGATAGATCACGAAACGCGCTCCAGCCTGTAGGTGTGGCAGGTAAGTATTTATTAATAGCAAAAACCCCGAATTTAAACGGCAGAATTTTGAGTTAATCGAGGTTATCGAGTTTAAAATAAGTGAAATTTTCGAAAAAATGATTTTTTATTTTTAAAGAAAACAGGTGGATTATTTTAGGTGGAAAGGAGAGGCAGAGCCCAATTAAGATTAACTGCACCGAAACCGCTTCAAATTCCGTCTCCTAAGTGCAAAGATATCGTAGTTTGTGTTGAATGCTGGTTCGCTGAGGTAAACTTTTATTGTTGGTATAATTTTCCGTTTTTCCGAGCTAGGTACGCGTGTGAGGTGTCAAAACACGCGTCTGCGCGCGGGCTAACGAACAACGGAGTATTTAGAGGTAAGCGTAGTACAATATTTTGAATTTATGGTGAAAAAACGTAATTAGCAGAAAAGTAGGTGTTTATAGAGTATTTAATTCTACCAACCAACGAGATAGATCACGAAACGCGCTCCAGCCTGTAGGTGTGGCAGGTAAGTATTTATTAATAGCAAAAACCCCGAATTTAAACGGCAGAATTTTGAGTTAATCGAGGTTATCGAGTTTAAAATAAGTGAAATTTTCGAAAAAATGATTTTTTATTTTTAAAGAAAACAGGTGGATTATTTTAGGTGGAAAGGAGAGGCAGAGCCCAATTAAGATTAACTGCACCGAAACCGCTTCAAATTCCGTCTCCTAAGTGCAAAGATATCGTAGTTTGTGTTGAATGCTGGTTCGCTGAGGTAAACTTTTATTGTTGGTATAATTTTCCGTTTTTCCGAGCTAGGTACGCGTGTGAGGTGTCAAAACACGCGTCTGCGCGCGGGCTAACGAACAACGGAGTATTTAGAGGTAAGCGTAGTACAATATTTTGAATTTATGGTGAAAAAACGTAATTAGCAGAAAAGTAGGTGTTTATAGAGTATTTAATTCTACCAACCAACGAGATAGATCACGAAACGCGCTCCAGCCTGTAGGTGTGGCAGGTAAGTATTTATTAATAGCAAAAACCCCGAATTTAAACGGCAGAATTTTGAGTTAATCGAGGTTATCGAGTTTAAAATAAGTGAAATTTTCGAAAAAATGATTTTTTATTTTTAAAGAAAACAGATGGATTATTTTAGGTGGAAAGGAGAGGCAGAGCCCAATTAAGATTAACTGCACCGAAACCGCTTCAAATTCCGTCTCCTAAGTGCAAAGATATCGTAGTTTGTGTTGAATGCTGGTTCGCTGAGGTAAACTTTTATTGTTGGTATAATTTTCCGTTTTTCCGAGCTAGGTACGCGTGTGAGGTGTCAAAACACGCGTCTGCGCGCGGGCTAACGAACAACGGAGTATTTAGAGGTAAGCGTAGTACAATATTTTGAATTTATGGTGAAAAAACGTAATTAGCAGAAAAGTAGGTGTTTATAGAGTATTTAATTCTACCAACCAACGAGATAGATCACGAAACGCGCTCCAGCCTGTAGGTGTGGCAGGTAAGTATTTATTAATAGCAAAAACCCCGAATTTAAACGGCAGAATTTTGAGTTAATCGAGGTTATCGAGTTTAAAATAAGTGAAATTTTCGAAAAAATGATTTTTTATTTTTAAAGAAAACAGATGGATTATTTTAGGTGGAAAGGAGAGGCAGAGCCCAATTAAGATTAACTGCACCGAAACCGCTTCAAATTCCGTCTCCTAAGTGCAAAGATATCGTAGTTTGTGTTGAATGCTGGTTCGCTGAGGTAAACTTTTATTGTTGGTATAATTTTCCGTTTTTCCGAGCTAGGTACGCGTGTGAGGTGTCAAAACACGCGTCTGCGCGCGGGCTAACGAACAACGGAGTATTTAGAGGTAAGCGTAGTACAATATTTTGAATTTATGGTGAAAAAACGTAATTAGCAGAAAAGTAGGTGTTTATAGAGTATTTAATTCTACCAACCAACGAGATAGATCACGAAACGCGCTCCAGCCTGTAGGTGTGGCAGGTAAGTATTTATTAATAGCAAAAACCCCGAATTTAAACGGCAGAATTTTGAGTTAATCGAGGTTATCGAGTTTAAAATAAGTGAAATTTTCGAAAAAATGATTTTTTATTTTTAAAGAAAACAGGTGGATTATTTTAGGTGGAAAGGAGAGGCAGAGCCCAATTAAGATTAACTGCACCGAAACCGCTTCAAATTCCGTCTCCTAAGTGCAAAGATATCGTAGTTTGTGTTGAATGCTGGTTCGCTGAGGTAAACTTTTATTGTTGGTATAATTTTCCGTTTTTCCGAGCTAGGTACGCGTGTGAGGTGTCAAAACACGCGTCTGCGCGCGGGCTAACGAACAACGGAGTATTTAGAGGTAAGCGTAGTACAATATTTTGAATTTATGGTGAAAAAACGTAATTAGCAGAAAAGTAGGTGTTTATAGAGTATTTAATTCTACCAACCAACGAGATAGATCACGAAACGCGCTCCAGCCTGTAGGTGTGGCAGGTAAGTATTTATTAATAGCAAAAACCCCGAATTTAAACGGCAGAATTTTGAGTTAATCGAGGTTATCGAGTTTAAAATAAGTGAAATTTTCGAAAAAATGATTTTTTATTTTTAAAGAAAACAGGTGGATTATTTTAGGTGGAAAGGAGAGGCAGAGCCCAATTAAGATTAACTGCACCGAAACCGCTTCAAATTCCGTCTCCTAAGTGCAAAGATATCGTAGTTTGTGTTGAATGCTGGTTCGCTGAGGTAAACTTTTATTGTTGGTATAATTTTCCGTTTTTCCGAGCTAGGTACGCGTGTGAGGTGTCAAAACACGCGTCTGCGCGCGGGCTAACGAACAACGGAGTATTTAGAGGTAAGCGTAGTACAATATTTTGAATTTATGGTGAAAAAACGTAATTAGCAGAAAAGTAGGTGTTTATAGAGTATTTAATTCTACCAACCAACGAGATAGATCACGAAACGCGCTCCAGCCTGTAGGTGTGGCAGGTAAGTATTTATTAATAGCAAAAACCCCGAATTTAAACGGCAGAATTTTGAGTTAATCGAGGTTATCGAGTTTAAAATAAGTGAAATTTTCGAAAAAATGATTTTTTATTTTTAAAGAAAACAGGTGGATTATTTTAGGTGGAAAGGAGAGGCAGAGCCCAATTAAGATTAACTGCACCGAAACCGCTTCAAATTCCGTCTCCTAAGTGCAAAGATATCGTAGTTTGTGTTGAATGCTGGTTCGCTGAGGTAAACTTTTATTGTTGGTATAATTTTCCGTTTTTCCGAGCTAGGTACGCGTGTGAGGTGTCAAAACACGCGTCTGCGCGCGGGCTAACGAACAACGGAGTATTTAGAGGTAAGCGTAGTACAATATTTTGAATTTATGGTGAAAAAACGTAATTAGCAGAAAAGTAGGTGTTTATAGAGTATTTAATTCTACCAACCAACGAGATAGATCACGAAACGCGCTCCAGCCTGTAGGTGTGGCAGGTAAGTATTTATTAATAGCAAAAACCCCGAATTTAAACGGCAGAATTTTGAGTTAATCGAGGTTATCGAGTTTAAAATAAGTGAAATTTTCGAAAAAATGATTTTTTATTTTTAAAGAAAACAGGTGGATTATTTTAGGTGGAAAGGAGAGGCAGAGCCCAATTAAGATTAACTGCACCGAAACCGCTTCAAATTCCGTCTCCTAAGTGCAAAGATATCGTAGTTTGTGTTGAATGCTGGTTCGCTGAGGTAAACTTTTATTGTTGGTATAATTTTCCGTTTTTCCGAGCTAGGTACGCGTGTGAGGTGTCAAAACACGCGTCTGCGCGCGGGCTAACGAACAACGGAGTATTTAGAGGTAAGCGTAGTACAATATTTTGAATTTATGGTGAAAAAACGTAATTAGCAGAAAAGTAGGTGTTTATAGAGTATTTAATTCTACCAACCAACGAGATAGATCACGAAACGCGCTCCAGCCTGTAGGTGTGGCAGGTAAGTATTTATTAATAGCAAAAACCCCGAATTTAAACGGCAGAATTTTGAGTTAATCGAGGTTATCGAGTTTAAAATAAGTGAAATTTTCGAAAAAATGATTTTTTATTTTTAAAGAAAACAGGTGGATTATTTTAGGTGGAAAGGAGAGGCAGAGCCCAATTAAGATTAACTGCACCGAAACCGCTTCAAATTCCGTCTCCTAAGTGCAAAGATATCGTAGTTTGTGTTGAATGCTGGTTCGCTGAGGTAAACTTTTATTGTTGGTATAATTTTCCGTTTTTCCGAGCTAGGTACGCGTGTGAGGTGTCAAAACACGCGTCTGCGCGCGGGCTAACGAACAACGGAGTATTTAGAGGTAAGCGTAGTACAATATTTTGAATTTATGGTGAAAAAACGTAATTAGCAGAAAAGTAGGTGTTTATAGAGTATTTAATTCTACCAACCAACGAGATAGATCACGAAACGCGCTCCAGCCTGTAGGTGTGGCAGGTAAGTATTTATTAATAGCAAAAACCCCGAATTTAAACGGCAGAATTTTGAGTTAATCGAGGTTATCGAGTTTAAAATAAGTGAAATTTTCGAAAAAATGATTTTTTATTTTTAAAGAAAACAGGTGGATTATTTTAGGTGGAAAGGAGAGGCAGAGCCCAATTAAGATTAACTGCACCGAAACCGCTTCAAATTCCGTCTCCTAAGTGCAAAGATATCGTAGTTTGTGTTGAATGCTGGTTCGCTGAGGTAAACTTTTATTGTTGGTATAATTTTCCGTTTTTCCGAGCTAGGTACGCGTGTGAGGTGTCAAAACACGCGTCTGCGCGCGGGCTAACGAACAACGGAGTATTTAGAGGTAAGCGTAGTACAATATTTTGAATTTATGGTGAAAAAACGTAATTAGCAGAAAAGTAGGTGTTTATAGAGTATTTAATTCTACCAACCAACGAGATAGATCACGAAACGCGCTCCAGCCTGTAGGTGTGGCAGGTAAGTATTTATTAATAGCAAAAACCCCGAATTTAAACGGCAGAATTTTGAGTTAATCGAGGTTATCGAGTTTAAAATAAGTGAAATTTTCGAAAAAATGATTTTTTATTTTTAAAGAAAACAGGTGGATTATTTTAGGTGGAAAGGAGAGGCAGAGCCCAATTAAGATTAACTGCACCGAAACCGCTTCAAATTCCGTCTCCTAAGTGCAAAGATATCGTAGTTTGTGTTGAATGCTGGTTCGCTGAGGTAAACTTTTATTGTTGGTATAATTTTCCGTTTTTCCGAGCTAGGTACGCGTGTGAGGTGTCAAAACACGCGTCTGCGCGCGGGCTAACGAACAACGGAGTATTTAGAGGTAAGCGTAGTACAATATTTTGAATTTATGGTGAAAAAACGTAATTAGCAGAAAAGTAGGTGTTTATAGAGTATTTAATTCTACCAACCAACGAGATAGATCACGAAACGCGCTCCAGCCTGTAGGTGTGGCAGGTAAGTATTTATTAATAGCAAAAACCCCGAATTTAAACGGCAGAATTTTGAGTTAATCGAGGTTATCGAGTTTAAAATAAGTGAAATTTTCGAAAAAATGATTTTTTATTTTTAAAGAAAACAGGTGGATTATTTTAGGTGGAAAGGAGAGGCAGAGCCCAATTAAGATTAACTGCACCGAAACCGCTTCAAATTCCGTCTCCTAAGTGCAAAGATATCGTAGTTTGTGTTGAATGCTGGTTCGCTGAGGTAAACTTTTATTGTTGGTATAATTTTCCGTTTTTCCGAGCTAGGTACGCGTGTGAGGTGTCAAAACACGCGTCTGCGCGCGGGCTAACGAACAACGGAGTATTTAGAGGTAAGCGTAGTACAATATTTTGAATTTATGGTGAAAAAACGTAATTAGCAGAAAAGTAGGTGTTTATAGAGTATTTAATTCTACCAACCAACGAGATAGATCACGAAACGCGCTCCAGCCTGTAGGTGTGGCAGGTAAGTATTTATTAATAGCAAAAACCCCGAATTTAAACGGCAGAATTTTGAGTTAATCGAGGTTATCGAGTTTAAAATAAGTGAAATTTTCGAAAAAATGATTTTTTATTTTTAAAGAAAACAGGTGGATTATTTTAGGTGGAAAGGAGAGGCAGAGCCCAATTAAGATTAACTGCACCGAAACCGCTTCAAAATTCCGTCTCCTAAGTGCAAAGATATCGTAGTTTGTGTTGAATGCTGGTTCGCTGAGGTAAACTTTTATTGTTGGTATAATTTTCCGTTTTTCCGAGTTAGGTACGCGTGTGAGGTGTCAAAACACGCGTCTGCGCGCGGGCTAACGAACAACGGAGTATTTAGAGGTAAGCGTAGTACAATATTTTGAATTTATGGTGAAAAAACGTAATTAGCAGAAAAGTAGGTGTTTATAGAGTATTTAATTCTACCAACCAACGAGATAGATCACGAAACGCGCTCCAGCCTGTAGGTGTGGCAGGTAAGTATTTATTAATAGCAAAAACCCCGAATTTAAACGGCAGAATTTTGAGTTAATCGAGGTTATCGAGTTTAAAATAAGTGAAATTTTCGAAAAAATGATTTTTTATTTTTAAAGAAAACAGGTGGATTATTTTAGGTGGAAAGGAGAGGCAGAGCCCAATTAAGATTAACTGCACCGAAACCGCTTCAAATTCCGTCTCCTAAGTGCAAAGATATCGTAGTTTGTGTTGAATGCTGGTTCGCTGAGGTAAACTTTTATTGTTGGTATAATTTTCCGTTTTTCCGAGCTAGGTACGCGTGTGAGGTGTCAAAACACGCGTCTGCGCGCGGGCTAACGAACAACGGAGTATTTAGAGGTAAGCGTAGTACAATATTTTGAATTTATGGTGAAAAAACGTAATTAGCAGAAAAGTAGGTGTTTATAGAGTATTTAATTCTACCAACCAACGAGATAGATCACGAAACGCGCTCCAGCCTGTAGGTGTGGCAGGTAAGTATTTATTAATAGCAAAAACCCCGAATTTAAACGGCAGAATTTTGAGTTAATCGAGGTTATCGAGTTTAAAATAAGTGAAATTTTCGAAAAAATGATTTTTTATTTTTAAAGAAAACAGGTGGATTATTTTAGGTGGAAAGGAGAGGCAGAGCCCAATTAAGATTAACTGCACCGAAACCGCTTCAAATTCCGTCTCCTAAGTGCAAAGATATCGTAGTTTGTGTTGAATGCTGGTTCGCTGAGGTAAACTTTTATTGTTGGTATAATTTTCCGTTTTTCCGAGCTAGGTACGCGTGTGAGGTGTCAAAACACGCGTCTGCGCGCGGGCTAACGAACAACGGAGTATTTAGAGGTAAGCGTAGTACAATATTTTGAATTTATGGTGAAAAAACGTAATTAGCAGAAAAGTAGGTGTTTATAGAGTATTTAATTCTACCAACCAACGAGATAGATCACGAAACGCGCTCCAGCCTGTAGGTGTGGCAGGTAAGTATTTATTAATAGCAAAAACCCCGAATTTAAACGGCAGAATTTTGAGTTAATCGAGGTTATCGAGTTTAAAATAAGTGAAATTTTCGAAAAAATGATTTTTTATTTTTAAAGAAAACAGGTGGATTATTTTAGGTGGAAAGGAGAGGCAGAGCCCAATTAAGATTAACTGCACCGAAACCGCTTCAAATTCCGTCTCCTAAGTGCAAAGATATCGTAGTTTGTGTTGAATGCTGGTTCGCTGAGGTAAACTTTTATTGTTGGTATAATTTTCCGTTTTTCCGAGCTAGGTACGCGTGTGAGGTGTCAAAACACGCGTCTGCGCGCGGGCTAACGAACAACGGAGTATTTAGAGGTAAGCGTAGTACAATATTTTGAATTTATGGTGAAAAAACGTAATTAGCAGAAAAGTAGGTGTTTATAGAGTATTTAATTCTACCAACCAACGAGATAGATCACGAAACGCACTCCAGCCTGTAGGTGTGGCAGGTAAGTATTTATTAATAGCAAAAACCCCGAATTTAAACGGCAGAATTTTGAGTTAATCGAGGTTATCGAGTTTAAAATAAGTGAAATTTTCGAAAAAATGATTTTTTATTTTTAAAGAAAACAGGTGGATTATTTTAGGTGGAAAGGAGAGGCAGAGCCCAATTAAGATTAACTGCACCGAAACCGCTTCAAATTCCGTCTCCTAAGTGCAAAGATATCGTAGTTTGTGTTGAATGCTGGTTCGCTGAGGTAAACTTTTATTGTTGGTATAATTTTCCGTTTTTCCGAGCTAGGTACGCGTGTGAGGTGTCAAAACACGCGTCTGCGCGCGGGCTAACGAACAACGGAGTATTTAGAGGTAAGCGTAGTACAATATTTTGAATTTATGGTGAAAAAACGTAATTAGCAGAAAAGTAGGTGTTTATAGAGTATTTAATTCTACCAACCAACGAGATAGATCACGAAACGCGCTCCAGCCTGTAGGTGTGGCAGGTCTGCCGTCCACTAACTAAAAGGCCGTTAAGCCACAGTTGGTCGTTTTTCACTTTGTAATGTAGTCTTATACAACTTTCGATGCTCTATCTTTTGGTGTAAGAATCATTTTTCTATGATTTATAGTTTTAGAGATACAAAACATTGCTGAGCAGTTAAACCACATAAATTTCGTTACTCCCTTAATTAAAAAGCGGCTAAGCCACAATACTTCTCTAGAAAGACGTCAACATACTTTAACGGCAAATTGATGTATCATTTTTTTCTAAATTTACTTAACTAAAAGTACGTTATCTAGTCATGCTTGACTAAAAAGCAGCTAAGCGTCTTTAACTACCTTCATGTATTGTGTCACAAATAACCATCTGAACATCGTGCCTTAACTATAAAGCAGTTATACGCCAATAGCGGCTTTTAAGTTATGTATTGAAATTAGTATTAGCTAAATATCAATCGCTAGAGAGCAGCTAAACGACAATACTAGACTAAAAAGCAGTTAAACGCTCGTGATTTGCGTTTGCGTTTGACCAGCTCAGGCTATAATTCCTGCCTTTTCACTTCGGGTGCTCGTTAGCGGACCGACGTGTGGCGCGTCTCTTGATTTTTGGCGCAAAATATGCAAAGGTAAGCTGACATTATTATTTCATTTATTGTAATAAATAGCTATTTGTAATATTATTATAAATACGAAAGTATGTTTGGATGTTTGTAAATCTTTTAAGCAAAAACGAATGAATTGTTTTTAATTTATCTAACTTTATAAATGCCTGTTTTTGTTACCATATATTTTTCTGTATTCCGCAATACCTGCACAGGTAAAACGCGTGCTGCTAGTTTTCATTATGTACCTACCTATTGCAAGAGGGTTTTAAAGTACCTACTGTTTCTAAGTTCATCGTAATTGTTGTTGTAGGTATCTGTTTCGATTGCTGATTGTTTTATACCTAATAGTGCGCAAGAGATGTGTCGTATAATTGGTTCATTAGTTAACTGATTATATTTCATTGTATTTTAGAAGTTCCGGTGTATCATCAAGGATCCAAACTATGATGAATAGTGTGTTGGTGGACCAGGAATTTCCAACTGCACAACGCCTTTACACTAACAGCATGCCATCTATACGCATTTCCACTTGCTCTAATATTAGCCAAAAAGAATCAAAGTACCCCCGCATGAACAATAACGATTTAGTTAATCTTCTCTACCAAGAATCTTACTCGATGACATCAAAAGTGTTTCAAAAATTCAATGAAACACAAATCACATATAATTATAGCCAACCAGAAGAAACTCTGAAGCTTACAATAGAAACATTAACTCAACAGCGTGAAACACATTCCATATACTGCCACGAATCGATGCCCCCTCCTTCTCCGATACCATCTTCTTTTCACTGCATTATATCAGAAATATTAGATTATGACAGTGATGACTCTGTTAAGGATAAGGACTACCAACCATGTGAAGAAGTTTTTAGTGATGATACTGAATATGGTTATGACATGCAAAGACAAAATACAGTATCAAACCCTAAAAGTAAACCAATATTGAAAAGGAAAACATCAATAACTAAAACGTTTACCAAAAAATTAATAACGCGACGACATACTCAAGAATTTACAAGAACAGAAGAGATTATTGGACATCGGTTACCTAAGAAAAGACGTACATCTTACTTCTTCTTTACTTTATTACTTAATTTTGATAATACTACACGAGTGTTACTAGGTATAATTGCGTATTTACCTAATCTGATTTACTCATTTTGTTAAAGTTTTTAATTAATATTTAAGCATAAAAAATGGCCGAATTTATAGTTTTTTATATAAAGTCTAATATTTAATTGATTATGACGTTGTGTTACGCACAATTATATTATTTCAACTTGGCAATTATTGATCTCTGATTGTGATATGTTTATTTCATAAGTGCATAAGAATTTGAAACCAAGTGCCATGTGCCATAAAGCTTTCAAAAACGATACTTACATGTTTTGGGTATTTTTATAAAATAATTATAATATAATTTTTCCTATGGTTTCGCGAATACTGATTATTATTAAAGATGTAATTGTGATCTCATTACTGAATAAGATTTGTAAAAGTTTGATTAAACTTGTTTTATTTTTATTTTATATTGTTTAATTAAATAATAAGCTATTTGTTAAGTTCCTAACAATTTAATTAGACGTACTGATTGTCTATTATTTTTTATTAATAAATAAAGTTCTGATTTTCATAAAATAGTTTTTAACTTTTCAACTTTTTACCCGCAAGTGCTTATTTAAAAGGCAGTTAATTGCGAGCGAGATGTCTTTAACTGCCTTCTAGTTAAGCAATAGGAAAACCAGTATAAAATATGTTTTACAATACCGAGCTTAAAAGCGTTTAAAATCCCATAACTGCTTTCTAAGTAAGCGAAGTTAGTCTTCTAAGTGTTAGTTACTAGGCTAAAAGTCTGTTAAAATCCTTTAACTGCTAAATAACTAAGTATTTTTTGATAACTTTTACTATAAGTACAAGACGTGGCGACTACAAGAAATTGCTTCACTATAAAGCAGTTAAGGTATAGTTAGCGGCCTTATAGTGCAGTATATTATGTAAAAATGAAAAAAAATTGCTTAGCTAAAAGTTAGAAAATGAATTTAAATAAAATGTGATTAATATAAATGAATGAACTAATTCACATATTGTGCAAAAAGACTGTGCCTACGTATATAACTTGCAACCTTGTTCCTAGGTAGCATACTTTTCAAGAGACATCAATTCCCACTTATTTTTGCGTTTTCTCGAAAACTACTTTTTGCACTTAGCGGCTTTTTAGTAAGTGGACGGCAGAGGTAAGTATTTATTAATAGCAAAAACCCCGAATTTAAACGGCAGAATTTTGAGTTAATCGAGGTTATCGAGTTTAAAATAAGTGAAATTTTCGAAAAAATGATTTTTTATTTTTAAAGAAAACAGGTGGATTATTTTAGGTGGAAAGGAGAGGCAGAGCCCAATTAAGATTAACTGCACCGAAACCGCTTCAAATTCCGTCTCCTAAGTGCAAAGATATCGTAGTTTGTGTTGAATGCTGGTTCGCTGAGGTAAACTTTTATTGTTGGTATAATTTTCCGTTTTTCCGAGCTAGGTACGCGTGTGAGGTGTCAAAACACGCGTCTGCGCGCGGGCTAACGAACAACGGAGTATTTAGAGGTAAGCGTAGTACAATATTTTGAATTTATGGTGAAAAAACGTAATTAGCAGAAAAGTAGGTGTTTATAGAGTATTTAATTCTACCAACCAACGAGATAGATCACGAAACGCGCTCCAGCCTGTAGGTGTGGCAGGTAAGTATTTATTAATAGCAAAAACCCCGAATTTAAACGGCAGAATTTTGAGTTAATCGAGGTTATCGAGTTTAAAATAAGTGAAATTTTCGAAAAAATGATTTTTTATTTTTAAAGAAAACAGGTGGATTATTTTAGGTGGAAAGGAGAGGCAGAGCCCAATTAAGATTAACTGCACCGAAACCGCTTCAAATTCCGTCTCCTAAGTGCAAAGATATCGTAGTTTGTGTTGAATGCTGGTTCGCTGAGGTAAACTTTTATTGTTGGTATAATTTTCCGTTTTTCCGAGCTAGGTACGCGTGTGAGGTGTCAAAACACGCGTCTGCGCGCGGGCTAACGAACAACGGAGTATTTAGAGGTAAGCGTAGTACAATATTTTGAATTTATGGTGAAAAAACGTAATTAGCAGAAAAGTAGGTGTTTATAGAGTATTTAATTCTACCAACCAACGAGATAGATCACGAAACGCGCTCCAGCCTGTAGGTGTGGCAGGTAAGTATTTATTAATAGCAAAAACCCCGAATTTAAACGGCAGAATTTTGAGTTAATCGAGGTTATCGAGTTTAAAATAAGTGAAATTTTCGAAAAAATGATTTTTTATTTTTAAAGAAAACAGGTGGATTATTTTAGGTGGAAAGGAGAGGCAGAGCCCAATTAAGATTAACTGCACCGAAACCGCTTCAAATTCCGTCTCCTAAGTGCAAAGATATCGTAGTTTGTGTTGAATGCTGGTTCGCTGAGGTAAACTTTTATTGTTGGTATAATTTTCCGTTTTTCCGAGCTAGGTACGCGTGTGAGGTGTCAAAACACGCGTCTGCGCGCGGGCTAACGAACAACGGAGTATTTAGAGGTAAGCGTAGTACAATATTTTGAATTTATGGTGAAAAAACGTAATTAGCAGAAAAGTAGGTGTTTATAGAGTATTTAATTCTACCAACCAACGAGATAGATCACGAAACGCGCTCCAGCCTGTAGGTGTGGCAGGTAAGTATTTATTAATAGCAAAAACCCCGAATTTAAACGGCAGAATTTTGAGTTAATCGAGGTTATCGAGTTTAAAATAAGTGAAATTTTCGAAAAAATGATTTTTTATTTTTAAAGAAAACAGGTGGATTATTTTAGGTGGAAAGGAGAGGCAGAGCCCAATTAAGATTAACTGCACCGAAACCGCTTCAAATTCCGTCTCCTAAGTGCAAAGATATCGTAGTTTGTGTTGAATGCTGGTTCGCTGAGGTAAACTTTTATTGTTGGTATAATTTTCCGTTTTTCCGAGCTAGGTACGCGTGTGAGGTGTCAAAACACGCGTCTGCGCGCGGGCTAACGAACAACGGAGTATTTAGAGGTAAGCGTAGTACAATATTTTGAATTTATGGTGAAAAAACGTAATTAGCAGAAAAGTAGGTGTTTATAGAGTATTTAATTCTACCAACCAACGAGATAGATCACGAAACGCGCTCCAGCCTGTAGGTGTGGCAGGTAAGTATTTATTAATAGCAAAAACCCCGAATTTAAACGGCAGAATTTTGAGTTAATCGAGGTTATCGAGTTTAAAATAAGTGAAATTTTCGAAAAAATGATTTTTTATTTTTAAAGAAAACAGGTGGATTATTTTAGGTGGAAAGGAGAGGCAGAGCCCAATTAAGATTAACTGCACCGAAACCGCTTCAAATTCCGTCTCCTAAGTGCAAAGATATCGTAGTTTGTGTTGAATGCTGGTTCGCTGAGGTAAACTTTTATTGTTGGTATAATTTTCCGTTTTTCCGAGCTAGGTACGCGTGTGAGGTGTCAAAACACGCGTCTGCGTGCGGGCTAACGAACAACGGAGTATTTAGAGGTAAGCGTAGTACAATATTTTGAATTTATGGTGAAAAAACGTAATTAGCAGAAAAGTAGGTGTTTATAGAGTATTTAATTCTACCAACCAACGAGATAGATCACGAAACGCGCTCCAGCCTGTAGGTGTGGCAGGTAAGTATTTATTAATAGCAAAAACCCCGAATTTAAACGGCAGAATTTTGAGTTAATCGAGGTTATCGAGTTTAAAATAAGTGAAATTTTCGAAAAAATGATTTTTTATTTTTAAAGAAAACAGGTGGATTATTTTAGGTGGAAAGGAGAGGCAGAGCCCAATTAAGATTAACTGCACCGAAACCGCTTCAAATTCCGTCTCCTAAGTGCAAAGATATCGTAGTTTGTGTTGAATGCTGGTTCGCTGAGGTAAACTTTTATTGTTGGTATAATTTTCCGTTTTTCCGAGCTAGGTACGCGTGTGAGGTGTCAAAACACGCGTCTGCGCGCGGGCTAACGAACAACGGAGTATTTAGAGGTAAGCGTAGTACAATATTTTGAATTTATGGTGAAAAAACGTAATTAGCAGAAAAGTAGGTGTTTATAGAGTATTTAATTCTACCAACCAACGAGATAGATCACGAAACGCGCTCCAGCCTGTAGGTGTGGCAGGTAAGTATTTATTAATAGCAAAAACCCCGAATTTAAACGGCAGAATTTTGAGTTAATCGAGGTTATCGAGTTTAAAATAAGTGAAATTTTCGAAAAAATGATTTTTTATTTTTAAAGAAAACAGGTGGATTATTTTAGGTGGAAAGGAGAGGCAGAGCCCAATTAAGATTAACTGCACCGAAACCGCTTCAAATTCCGTCTCCTAAGTGCAAAGATATCGTAGTTTGTGTTGAATGCTGGTTCGCTGAGGTAAACTTTTATTGTTGGTATAATTTTCCGTTTTTCCGAGCTAGGTACGCGTGTGAGGTGTCAAAACACGCGTCTGCGCGCGGGCTAACGAACAACGGAGTATTTAGAGGTAAGCGTAGTACAATATTTTGAATTTATGGTGAAAAAACGTAATTAGCAGAAAAGTAGGTGTTTATAGAGTATTTAATTCTACCAACCAACGAGATAGATCACGAAACGCGCTCCAGCCTGTAGGTGTGGCAGGTAAGTATTTATTAATAGCAAAAACCCCGAATTTAAACGGCAGAATTTTGAGTTAATCGAGGTTATCGAGTTTAAAATAAGTGAAATTTTCGAAAAAATGATTTTTTATTTTTAAAGAAAACAGGTGGATTATTTTAGGTGGAAAGGAGAGGCAGAGCCCAATTAAGATTAACTGCACCGAAACCGCTTCAAATTCCGTCTCCTAAGTGCAAAGATATCGTAGTTTGTGTTGAATGCTGGTTCGCTGAGGTAAACTTTTATTGTTGGTATAATTTTCCGTTTTTCCGAGCTAGGTACGCGTGTGAGGTGTCAAAACACGCGTCTGCGCGCGGGCTAACGAACAACGGAGTATTTAGAGGTAAGCGTAGTACAATATTTTGAATTTATGGTGAAAAAACGTAATTAGCAGAAAAGTAGGTGTTTATAGAGTATTTAATTCTACCAACCAACGAGATAGATCACGAAACGCGCTCCAGCCTGTAGGTGTGGCAGGTAAGTATTTATTAATAGCAAAAACCCCGAATTTAAACGGCAGAATTTTGAGTTAATCGAGGTTATCGAGTTTAAAATAAGTGAAATTTTCGAAAAAATGATTTTTTATTTTTAAAGAAAACAGGTGGATTATTTTAGGTGGAAAGGAGAGGCAGAGCCCAATTAAGATTAACTGCACCGAAACCGCTTCAAATTCCGTCTCCTAAGTGCAAAGATATCGTAGTTTGTGTTGAATGCTGGTTCGCTGAGGTAAACTTTTATTGTTGGTATAATTTTCCGTTTTTCCGCGCTAGGTACGCGTGTGAGGTGTCAAAACACGCGTCTGCGCGCGGGCTAACGAACAACGGAGTATTTAGAGGTAAGCGTAGTACAATATTTTGAATTTATGGTGAAAAAACGTAATTAGCAGAAAAGTAGGTGTTTATAGAGTATTTAATTCTACCAACCAACGAGATAGATCACGAAACGCGCTCCAGCCTGTAGGTGTGGCAGGTAAGTATTTATTAATAGCAAAAACCCCGAATTTAAACGGCAGAATTTTGAGTTAATCGAGGTTATCGAGTTTAAAATAAGTGAAATTTTCGAAAAAATGATTTTTTATTTTTAAAGAAAACAGGTGGATTATTTTAGGTGGAAAGGAGAGGCAGAGCCCAATTAAGATTAACTGCACCGAAACCGCTTCAAATTCCGTCTCCTAAGTGCAAAGATATCGTAGTTTGTGTTGAATGCTGGTTCGCTGAGGTAAACTTTTATTGTTGGTATAATTTTCCGTTTTTCCGAGCTAGGTACGCGTGTGAGGTGTCAAAACACGCGTCTGCGCGCGGGCTAACGAACAACGGAGTATTTAGAGGTAAGCGTAGTACAATATTTTGAATTTATGGTGAAAAAACGTAATTAGCAGAAAAGTAGGTGTTTATAGAGTATTTAATTCTACCAACCAACGAGATAGATCACGAAACGCGCTCCAGCCTGTAGGTGTGGCAGGTAAGTATTTATTAATAGCAAAAACCCCGAATTTAAACGGCAGAATTTTGAGTTAATCGAGGTTATCGAGTTTAAAATAAGTGAAATTTTCGAAAAAATGATTTTTTATTTTTAAAGAAAACAGGTGGATTATTTTAGGTGGAAAGGAGAGGCAGAGCCCAATTAAGATTAACTGCACCGAAACCGCTTCAAATTCCGTCTCCTAAGTGCAAAGATATCGTAGTTTGTGTTGAATGCTGGTTCGCTGAGGTAAACTTTTATTGTTGGTATAATTTTCCGTTTTTCCGAGCTAGGTACGCGTGTGAGGTGTCAAAACACGCGTCTGCGCGCGGGCTAACGAACAACGGAGTATTTAGAGGTAAGCGTAGTACAATATTTTGAATTTATGGTGAAAAAACGTAATTAGCAGAAAAGTAGGTGTTTATAGAGTATTTAATTCTACCAACCAACGAGATAGATCACGAAACGCGCTCCAGCCTGTAGGTGTGGCAGGTAAGTATTTATTAATAGCAAAAACCCCGAATTTAAACGGCAGAATTTTGAGTTAATCGAGGTTATCGAGTTTAAAATAAGTGAAATTTTCGAAAAAATGATTTTTTATTTTTAAAGAAAACAGGTGGATTATTTTAGGTGGAAAGGAGAGGCAGAGCCCAATTAAGATTAACTGCACCGAAACCGCTTCAAATTCCGTCTCCTAAGTGCAAAGATATCGTAGTTTGTGTTGAATGCTGGTTCGCTGAGGTAAACTTTTATTGTTGGTATAATTTTCCGTTTTTCCGAGCTAGGTACGCGTGTGAGGTGTCAAAACACGCGTCTGCGCGCGGGCTAACGAACAACGGAGTATTTAGAGGTAAGCGTAGTACAATATTTTGAATTTATGGTGAAAAAACGTAATTAGCAGAAAAGTAGGTGTTTATAGAGTATTTAATTCTACCAACCAACGAGATAGATCACGAAACGCGCTCCAGCCTGTAGGTGTGGCAGGTAAGTATTTATTAATAGCAAAAACCCCGAATTTAAACGGCAGAATTTTGAGTTAATCGAGGTTATCGAGTTTAAAATAAGTGAAATTTTCGAAAAAATGATTTTTTATTTTTAAAGAAAACAGGTGGATTATTTTAGGTGGAAAGGAGAGGCAGAGCCCAATTAAGATTAACTGCACCGAAACCGCTTCAAATTCCGTCTCCTAAGTGCAAAGATATCGTAGTTTGTGTTGAATGCTGGTTCGCTGAGGTAAACTTTTATTGTTGGTATAATTTTCCGTTTTTCCGAGCTAGGTACGCGTGTGAGGTGTCAAAACACGCGTCTGCGCGCGGGCTAACGAACAACGGAGTATTTAGAGGTAAGCGTAGTACAATATTTTGAATTTATGGTGAAAAAACGTAATTAGCAGAAAAGTAGGTGTTTATAGAGTATTTAATTCTACCAACCAACGAGATAGATCACGAAACGCGCTCCAGCCTGTAGGTGTGGCAGGTAAGTATTTATTAATAGCAAAAACCCCGAATTTAAACGGCAGAATTTTGAGTTAATCGAGGTTATCGAGTTTAAAATAAGTGAAATTTTCGAAAAAATGATTTTTTATTTTTAAAGAAAACAGGTGGATTATTTTAGGTGGAAAGGAGAGGCAGAGCCCAATTAAGATTAACTGCACCGAAACCGCTTCAAATTCCGTCTCCTAAGTGCAAAGATATCGTAGTTTGTGTTGAATGCTGGTTCGCTGAGGTAAACTTTTATTGTTGGTATAATTTTCCGTTTTTCCGAGCTAGGTACGCGTGTGAGGTGTCAAAACACGCGTCTGCGCGCGGGCTAACGAACAACGGAGTATTTAGAGGTAAGCGTAGTACAATATTTTGAATTTATGGTGAAAAAACGTAATTAGCAGAAAAGTAGGTGTTTATAGAGTATTTAATTCTACCAACCAACGAGATAGATCACGAAACGCGCTCCAGCCTGTAGGTGTGGCAGGTAAGTATTTATTAATAGCAAAAACCCCGAATTTAAACGGCAGAATTTTGAGTTAATCGAGGTTATCGAGTTTAAAATAAGTGAAATTTTCGAAAAAATGATTTTTTATTTTTAAAGAAAACAGGTGGATTATTTTAGGTGGAAAGGAGAGGCAGAGCCCAATTAAGATTAACTGCACCGAAACCGCTTCAAATTCCGTCTCCTAAGTGCAAAGATATCGTAGTTTGTGTTGAATGCTGGTTCGCTGAGGTAAACTTTTATTGTTGGTATAATTTTCCGTTTTTCCGAGCTAGGTACGCGTGTGAGGTGTCAAAACACGCGTCTGCGCGCGGGCTAACGAACAACGGAGTATTTAGAGGTAAGCGTAGTACAATATTTTGAATTTATGGTGAAAAAACGTAATTAGCAGAAAAGTAGGTGTTTATAGAGTATTTAATTCTACCAACCAACGAGATAGATCACGAAACGCGCTCCAGCCTGTAGGTGTGGCAGGTAAGTATTTATTAATAGCAAAAACCCCGAATTTAAACGGCAGAATTTTGAGTTAATCGAGGTTATCGAGTTTAAAATAAGTGAAATTTTCGAAAAAATGATTTTTTATTTTTAAAGAAAACAGGTGGATTATTTTAGGTGGAAAGGAGAGGCAGAGCCCAATTAAGATTAACTGCACCGAAACCGCTTCAAATTCCGTCTCCTAAGTGCAAAGATATCGTAGTTTGTGTTGAATGCTGGTTCGCTGAGGTAAACTTTTATTGTTGGTATAATTTTCCGTTTTTCCGAGCTAGGTACGCGTGTGAGGTGTCAAAACACGCGTCTGCGCGCGGGCTAACGAACAACGGAGTATTTAGAGGTAAGCGTAGTACAATATTTTGAATTTATGGTGAAAAAACGTAATTAGCAGAAAAGTAGGTGTTTATAGAGTATTTAATTCTACCAACCAACGAGATAGATCACGAAACGCGCTCCAGCCTGTAGGTGTGGCAGGTAAGTATTTATTAATAGCAAAAACCCCGAATTTAAACGGCAGAATTTTGAGTTAATCGAGGTTATCGAGTTTAAAATAAGTGAAATTTTCGAAAAAATGATTTTTTATTTTTAAAGAAAACAGGTGGATTATTTTAGGTGGAAAGGAGAGGCAGAGCCCAATTAAGATTAACTGCACCGAAACCGCTTCAAATTCCGTCTCCTAAGTGCAAAGATATCGTAGTTTGTGTTGAATGCTGGTTCGCTGAGGTAAACTTTTATTGTTGGTATAATTTTCCGTTTTTCCGAGCTAGGTACGCGTGTGAGGTGTCAAAACACGCGTCTGCGCGCGGGCTAACGAACAACGGAGTATTTAGAGGTAAGCGTAGTACAATATTTTGAATTTATGGTGAAAAAACGTAATTAGCAGAAAAGTAGGTGTTTATAGAGTATTTAATTCTACCAACCAACGAGATAGATCACGAAACGCGCTCCAGCCTGTAGGTGTGGCAGGTAAGTATTTATTAATAGCAAAAACCCCGAATTTAAACGGCAGAATTTTGAGTTAATCGAGGTTATCGAGTTTAAAATAAGTGAAATTTTCGAAAAAATGATTTTTTATTTTTAAAGAAAACAGGTGGATTATTTTAGGTGGAAAGGAGAGGCAGAGCCCAATTAAGATTAACTGCACCGAAACCGCTTCAAATTCCGTCTCCTAAGTGCAAAGATATCGTAGTTTGTGTTGAATGCTGGTTCGCTGAGGTAAACTTTTATTGTTGGTATAATTTTCCGTTTTTCCGAGCTAGGTACGCGTGTGAGGTGTCAAAACACGCGTCTGCGCGCGGGCTAACGAACAACGGAGTATTTAGAGGTAAGCGTAGTACAATATTTTGAATTTATGGTGAAAAAACGTAATTAGCAGAAAAGTAGGTGTTTATAGAGTATTTAATTCTACCAACCAACGAGATAGATCACGAAACGCGCTCCAGCCTGTAGGTGTGGCAGGTAAGTATTTATTAATAGCAAAAACCCCGAATTTAAACGGCAGAATTTTGAGTTAATCGAGGTTATCGAGTTTAAAATAAGTGAAATTTTCGAAAAAATGATTTTTTATTTTTAAAGAAAACAGGTGGATTATTTTAGGTGGAAAGGAGAGGCAGAGCCCAATTAAGATTAACTGCACCGAAACCGCTTCAAATTCCGTCTCCTAAGTGCAAAGATATCGTAGTTTGTGTTGAATGCTGGTTCGCTGAGGTAAACTTTTATTGTTGGTATAATTTTCCGTTTTTCCGAGCTAGGTACGCGTGTGAGGTGTCAAAACACGCGTCTGCGCGCGGGCTAACGAACAACGGAGTATTTAGAGGTAAGCGTAGTACAATATTTTGAATTTATGGTGAAAAAACGTAATTAGCAGAAAAGTAGGTGTTTATAGAGTATTTAATTCTACCAACCAACGAGATAGATCACGAAACGCGCTCCAGCCTGTAGGTGTGGCAGGTAAGTATTTATTAATAGCAAAAACCCCGAATTTAAACGGCAGAATTTTGAGTTAATCGAGGTTATCGAGTTTAAAATAAGTGAAATTTTCGAAAAAATGATTTTTTATTTTTAAAGAAAACAGGTGGATTATTTTAGGTGGAAAGGAGAGGCAGAGCCCAATTAAGATTAACTGCACCGAAACCGCTTCAAATTCCGTCTCCTAAGTGCAAAGATATCGTAGTTTGTGTTGAATGCTGGTTCGCTGAGGTAAACTTTTATTGTTGGTATAATTTTCCGTTTTTCCGAGCTAGGTACGCGTGTGAGGTGTCAAAACACGCGTCTGCGCGCGGGCTAACGAACAACGGAGTATTTAGAGGTAAGCGTAGTACAATATTTTGAATTTATGGTGAAAAAACGTAATTAGCAGAAAAGTAGGTGTTTATAGAGTATTTAATTCTACCAACCAACGAGATAGATCACGAAACGCGCTCCAGCCTGTAGGTGTGGCAGGTAAGTATTTATTAATAGCAAAAACCCCGAATTTAAACGGCAGAATTTTGAGTTAATCGAGGTTATCGAGTTTAAAATAAGTGAAATTTTCGAAAAAATGATTTTTTATTTTTAAAGAAAACAGGTGGATTATTTTAGGTGGAAAGGAGAGGCAGAGCCCAATTAAGATTAACTGCACCGAAACCGCTTCAAATTCCGTCTCCTAAGTGCAAAGATATCGTAGTTTGTGTTGAATGCTGGTTCGCTGAGGTAAACTTTTATTGTTGGTATAATTTTCCGTTTTTCCGAGCTAGGTACGCGTGTGAGGTGTCAAAACACGCGTCTGCGCGCGGGCTAACGAACAACGGAGTATTTAGAGGTAAGCGTAGTACAATATTTTGAATTTATGGTGAAAAAACGTAATTAGCAGAAAAGTAGGTGTTTATAGAGTATTTAATTCTACCAACCAACGAGATAGATCACGAAACGCGCTCCAGCCTGTAGGTGTGGCAGGTAAGTATTTATTAATAGCAAAAACCCCGAATTTAAACGGCAGAATTTTGAGTTAATCGAGGTTATCGAGTTTAAAATAAGTGAAATTTTCGAAAAAATGATTTTTTATTTTTAAAGAAAACAGGTGGATTATTTTAGGTGGAAAGGAGAGGCAGAGCCCAATTAAGATTAACTGCACCGAAACCGCTTCAAATTCCGTCTCCTAAGTGCAAAGATATCGTAGTTTGTGTTGAATGCTGGTTCGCTGAGGTAAACTTTTATTGTTGGTATAATTTTCCGTTTTTCCGAGCTAGGTACGCGTGTGAGGTGTCAAAACACGCGTCTGCGCGCGGGCTAACGAACAACGGAGTATTTAGAGGTAAGCGTAGTACAATATTTTGAATTTATGGTGAAAAAACGTAATTAGCAGAAAAGTAGGTGTTTATAGAGTATTTAATTCTACCAACCAACGAGATAGATCACGAAACGCGCTCCAGCCTGTAGGTGTGGCAGGTAAGTATTTATTAATAGCAAAAACCCCGAATTTAAACGGCAGAATTTTGAGTTAATCGAGGTTATCGAGTTTAAAATAAGTGAAATTTTCGAAAAAATGATTTTTTATTTTTAAAGAAAACAGGTGGATTATTTTAGGTGGAAAGGAGAGGCAGAGCCCAATTAAGATTAACTGCACCGAAACCGCTTCAAATTCCGTCTCCTAAGTGCAAAGATATCGTAGTTTGTGTTGAATGCTGGTTCGCTGAGGTAAACTTTTATTGTTGGTATAATTTTCCGTTTTTCCGAGCTAGGTACGCGTGTGAGGTGTCAAAACACGCGTCTGCGCGCGGGCTAACGAACAACGGAGTATTTAGAGGTAAGCGTAGTACAATATTTTGAATTTATGGTGAAAAAACGTAATTAGCAGAAAAGTAGGTGTTTATAGAGTATTTAATTCTACCAACCAACGAGATAGATCACGAAACGCGCTCCAGCCTGTAGGTGTGGCAGGTAAGTATTTATTAATAGCAAAAACCCCGAATTTAAACGGCAGAATTTTGAGTTAATCGAGGTTATCGAGTTTAAAATAAGTGAAATTTTCGAAAAAATGATTTTTTATTTTTAAAGAAAACAGGTGGATTATTTTAGGTGGAAAGGAGAGGCAGAGCCCAATTAAGATTAACTGCACCGAAACCGCTTCAAATTCCGTCTCCTAAGTGCAAAGATATCGTAGTTTGTGTTGAATGCTGGTTCGCTGAGGTAAACTTTTATTGTTGGTATAATTTTCCGTTTTTCCGAGCTAGGTACGCGTGTGAGGTGTCAAAACACGCGTCTGCGCGCGGGCTAACGAACAACGGAGTATTTAGAGGTAAGCGTAGTACAATATTTTGAATTTATGGTGAAAAAACGTAATTAGCAGAAAAGTAGGTGTTTATAGAGTATTTAATTCTACCAACCAACGAGATAGATCACGAAACGCGCTCCAGCCTGTAGGTGTGGCAGGTAAGTATTTATTAATAGCAAAAACCCCGAATTTAAACGGCAGAATTTTGAGTTAATCGAGGTTATCGAGTTTAAAATAAGTGAAATTTTCGAAAAAATGATTTTTTATTTTTAAAGAAAACAGGTGGATTATTTTAGGTGGAAAGGAGAGGCAGAGCCCAATTAAGATTAACTGCACCGAAACCGCTTCAAATTCCGTCTCCTAAGTGCAAAGATATCGTAGTTTGTGTTGAATGCTGGTTCGCTGAGGTAAACTTTTATTGTTGGTATAATTTTCCGTTTTTCCGAGCTAGGTACGCGTGTGAGGTGTCAAAACACGCGTCTGCGCGCGGGCTAACGAACAACGGAGTATTTAGAGGTAAGCGTAGTACAATATTTTGAATTTATGGTGAAAAAACGTAATTAGCAGAAAAGTAGGTGTTTATAGAGTATTTAATTCTACCAACCAACGAGATAGATCACGAAACGCGCTCCAGCCTGTAGGTGTGGCAGGTAAGTATTTATTAATAGCAAAAACCCCGAATTTAAACGGCAGAATTTTGAGTTAATCGAGGTTATCGAGTTTAAAATAAGTGAAATTTTCGAAAAAATGATTTTTTATTTTTAAAGAAAACAGGTGGATTATTTTAGGTGGAAAGGAGAGGCAGAGCCCAATTAAGATTAACTGCACCGAAACCGCTTCAAATTCCGTCTCCTAAGTGCAAAGATATCGTAGTTTGTGTTGAATGCTGGTTCGCTGAGGTAAACTTTTATTGTTGGTATAATTTTCCGTTTTTCCGAGCTAGGTACGCGTGTGAGGTGTCAAAACACGCGTCTGCGCGCGGGCTAACGAACAACGGAGTATTTAGAGGTAAGCGTAGTACAATATTTTGAATTTATGGTGAAAAAACGTAATTAGCAGAAAAGTAGGTGTTTATAGAGTATTTAATTCTACCAACCAACGAGATAGATCACGAAACGCGCTCCAGCCTGTAGGTGTGGCAGGTAAGTATTTATTAATAGCAAAAACCCCGAATTTAAACGGCAGAATTTTGAGTTAATCGAGGTTATCGAGTTTAAAATAAGTGAAATTTTCGAAAAAATGATTTTTTATTTTTAAAGAAAACAGGTGGATTATTTTAGGTGGAAAGGAGAGGCAGAGCCCAATTAAGATTAACTGCACCGAAACCGCTTCAAATTCCGTCTCCTAAGTGCAAAGATATCGTAGTTTGTGTTGAATGCTGGTTCGCTGAGGTAAACTTTTATTGTTGGTATAATTTTCCGTTTTTCCGAGCTAGGTACGCGTGTGAGGTGTCAAAACACGCGTCTGCGCGCGGGCTAACGAACAACGGAGTATTTAGAGGTAAGCGTAGTACAATATTTTGAATTTATGGTGAAAAAACGTAATTAGCAGAAAAGTAGGTGTTTATAGAGTATTTAATTCTACCAACCAACGAGATAGATCACGAAACGCGCTCCAGCCTGTAGGTGTGGCAGGTAAGTATTTATTAATAGCAAAAACCCCGAATTTAAACGGCAGAATTTTGAGTTAATCGAGGTTATCGAGTTTAAAATAAGTGAAATTTTCGAAAAAATGATTTTTTATTTTTAAAGAAAACAGGTGGATTATTTTAGGTGGAAAGGAGAGGCAGAGCCCAATTAAGATTAACTGCACCGAAACCGCTTCAAATTCCGTCTCCTAAGTGCAAAGATATCGTAGTTTGTGTTGAATGCTGGTTCGCTGAGGTAAACTTTTATTGTTGGTATAATTTTCCGTTTTTCCGAGCTAGGTACGCGTGTGAGGTGTCAAAACACGCGTCTGCGCGCGGGCTAACGAACAACGGAGTATTTAGAGGTAAGCGTAGTACAATATTTTGAATTTATGGTGAAAAAACGTAATTAGCAGAAAAGTAGGTGTTTATAGAGTATTTAATTCTACCAACCAACGAGATAGATCACGAAACGCGCTCCAGCCTGTAGGTGTGGCAGGTAAGTATTTATTAATAGCAAAAACCCCGAATTTAAACGGCAGAATTTTGAGTTAATCGAGGTTATCGAGTTTAAAATAAGTGAAATTTTCGAAAAAATGATTTTTTATTTTTAAAGAAAACAGGTGGATTATTTTAGGTGGAAAGGAGAGGCAGAGCCCAATTAAGATTAACTGCACCGAAACCGCTTCAAATTCCGTCTCCTAAGTGCAAAGATATCGTAGTTTGTGTTGAATGCTGGTTCGCTGAGGTAAACTTTTATTGTTGGTATAATTTTCCGTTTTTCCGAGCTAGGTACGCGTGTGAGGTGTCAAAACACGCGTCTGCGCGCGGGCTAACGAACAACGGAGTATTTAGAGGTAAGCGTAGTACAATATTTTGAATTTATGGTGAAAAAACGTAATTAGCAGAAAAGTAGGTGTTTATAGAGTATTTAATTCTACCAACCAACGAGATAGATCACGAAACGCGCTCCAGCCTGTAGGTGTGGCAGGTAAGTATTTATTAATAGCAAAAACCCCGAATTTAAACGGCAGAATTTTGAGTTAATCGAGGTTATCGAGTTTAAAATAAGTGAAATTTTCGAAAAAATGATTTTTTATTTTTAAAGAAAACAGGTGGATTATTTTAGGTGGAAAGGAGAGGCAGAGCCCAATTAAGATTAACTGCACCGAAACCGCTTCAAATTCCGTCTCCTAAGTGCAAAGATATCGTAGTTTGTGTTGAATGCTGGTTCGCTGAGGTAAACTTTTATTGTTGGTATAATTTTCCGTTTTTCCGAGCTAGGTACGCGTGTGAGGTGTCAAAACACGCGTCTGCGCGCGGGCTAACGAACAACGGAGTATTTAGAGGTAAGCGTAGTACAATATTTTGAATTTATGGTGAAAAAACGTAATTAGCAGAAAAGTAGGTGTTTATAGAGTATTTAATTCTACCAACCAACGAGATAGATCACGAAACGCGCTCCAGCCTGTAGGTGTGGCAGGTAAGTATTTATTAATAGCAAAAACCCCGAATTTAAACGGCAGAATTTTGAGTTAATCGAGGTTATCGAGTTTAAAATAAGTGAAATTTTCGAAAAAATGATTTTTTATTTTTAAAGAAAACAGGTGGATTATTTTAGGTGGAAAGGAGAGGCAGAGCCCAATTAAGATTAACTGCACCGAAACCGCTTCAAATTCCGTCTCCTAAGTGCAAAGATATCGTAGTTTGTGTTGAATGCTGGTTCGCTGAGGTAAACTTTTATTGTTGGTATAATTTTCCGTTTTTCCGAGCTAGGTACGCGTGTGAGGTGTCAAAACACGCGTCTGCGCGCGGGCTAACGAACAACGGAGTATTTAGAGGTAAGCGTAGTACAATATTTTGAATTTATGGTGAAAAAACGTAATTAGCAGAAAAGTAGGTGTTTATAGAGTATTTAATTCTACCAACCAACGAGATAGATCACGAAACGCGCTCCAGCCTGTAGGTGTGGCAGGTAAGTATTTATTAATAGCAAAAACCCCGAATTTAAACGGCAGAATTTTGAGTTAATCGAGGTTATCGAGTTTAAAATAAGTGAAATTTTCGAAAAAATGATTTTTTATTTTTAAAGAAAACAGGTGGATTATTTTAGGTGGAAAGGAGAGGCAGAGCCCAATTAAGATTAACTGCACCGAAACCGCTTCAAATTCCGTCTCCTAAGTGCAAAGATATCGTAGTTTGTGTTGAATGCTGGTTCGCTGAGGTAAACTTTTATTGTTGGTATAATTTTCCGTTTTTCCGAGCTAGGTACGCGTGTGAGGTGTCAAAACACGCGTCTGCGCGCGGGCTAACGAACAACGGAGTATTTAGAGGTAAGCGTAGTACAATATTTTGAATTTATGGTGAAAAAACGTAATTAGCAGAAAAGTAGGTGTTTATAGAGTATTTAATTCTACCAACCAACGAGATAGATCACGAAACGCGCTCCAGCCTGTAGGTGTGGCAGGTAAGTATTTATTAATAGCAAAAACCCCGAATTTAAACGGCAGAATTTTGAGTTAATCGAGGTTATCGAGTTTAAAATAAGTGAAATTTTCGAAAAAATGATTTTTTATTTTTAAAGAAAACAGGTGGATTATTTTAGGTGGAAAGGAGAGGCAGAGCCCAATTAAGATTAACTGCACCGAAACCGCTTCAAATTCCGTCTCCTAAGTGCAAAGATATCGTAGTTTGTGTTGAATGCTGGTTCGCTGAGGTAAACTTTTATTGTTGGTATAATTTTCCGTTTTTCCGAGCTAGGTACGCGTGTGAGGTGTCAAAACACGCGTCTGCGCGCGGGCTAACGAACAACGGAGTATTTAGAGGTAAGCGTAGTACAATATTTTGAATTTATGGTGAAAAAACGTAATTAGCAGAAAAGTAGGTGTTTATAGAGTATTTAATTCTACCAACCAACGAGATAGATCACGAAACGCGCTCCAGCCTGTAGGTGTGGCAGGTAAGTATTTATTAATAGCAAAAACCCCGAATTTAAACGGCAGAATTTTGAGTTAATCGAGGTTATCGAGTTTAAAATAAGTGAAATTTTCGAAAAAATGATTTTTTATTTTTAAAGAAAACAGGTGGATTATTTTAGGTGGAAAGGAGAGGCAGAGCCCAATTAAGATTAACTGCACCGAAACCGCTTCAAATTCCGTCTCCTAAGTGCAAAGATATCGTAGTTTGTGTTGAATGCTGGTTCGCTGAGGTAAACTTTTATTGTTGGTATAATTTTCCGTTTTTCCGAGCTAGGTACGCGTGTGAGGTGTCAAAACACGCGTCTGCGCGCGGGCTAACGAACAACGGAGTATTTAGAGGTAAGCGTAGTACAATATTTTGAATTTATGGTGAAAAAACGTAATTAGCAGAAAAGTAGGTGTTTATAGAGTATTTAATTCTACCAACCAACGAGATAGATCACGAAACGCGCTCCAGCCTGTAGGTGTGGCAGGTAAGTATTTATTAATAGCAAAAACCCCGAATTTAAACGGCAGAATTTTGAGTTAATCGAGGTTATCGAGTTTAAAATAAGTGAAATTTTCGAAAAAATGATTTTTTATTTTTAAAGAAAACAGGTGGATTATTTTAGGTGGAAAGGAGAGGCAGAGCCCAATTAAGATTAACTGCACCGAAACCGCTTCAAATTCCGTCTCCTAAGTGCAAAGATATCGTAGTTTGTGTTGAATGCTGGTTCGCTGAGGTAAACTTTTATTGTTGGTATAATTTTCCGTTTTTCCGAGCTAGGTACGCGTGTGAGGTGTCAAAACACGCGTCTGCGCGCGGGCTAACGAACAACGGAGTATTTAGAGGTAAGCGTAGTACAATATTTTGAATTTATGGTGAAAAAACGTAATTAGCAGAAAAGTAGGTGTTTATAGAGTATTTAATTCTACCAACCAACGAGATAGATCACGAAACACGCTCCAGCCTGTAGGTGTGGCAGGTAAGTATTTATTAATAGCAAAAACCCCGAATTTAAACGGCAGAATTTTGAGTTAATCGAGGTTATCGAGTTTAAAATAAGTGAAATTTTCGAAAAAATGATTTTTTATTTTTAAAGAAAACAGGTGGATTATTTTAGGTGGAAAGGAGAGGCAGAGCCCAATTAAGATTAACTGCACCGAAACCGCTTCAAATTCCGTCTCCTAAGTGCAAAGATATCGTAGTTTGTGTTGAATGCTGGTTCGCTGAGGTAAACTTTTATTGTTGGTATAATTTTCCGTTTTTCCGAGCTAGGTACGCGTGTGAGGTGTCAAAACACGCGTCTGCGCGCGGGCTAACGAACAACGGAGTATTTAGAGGTAAGCGTAGTACAATATTTTGAATTTATGGTGAAAAAACGTAATTAGCAGAAAAGTAGGTGTTTATAGAGTATTTAATTCTACCAACCAACGAGATAGATCACGAAACGCGCTCCAGCCTGTAGGTGTGGCAGGTAAGTATTTATTAATAGCAAAAACCCCGAATTTAAACGGCAGAATTTTGAGTTAATCGAGGTTATCGAGTTTAAAATAAGTGAAATTTTCGAAAAAATGATTTTTTATTTTTAAAGAAAACAGGTGGATTATTTTAGGTGGAAAGGAGAGGCAGAGCCCAATTAAGATTAACTGCACCGAAACCGCTTCAAATTCCGTCTCCTAAGTGCAAAGATATCGTAGTTTGTGTTGAATGCTGGTTCGCTGAGGTAAACTTTTATTGTTGGTATAATTTTCCGTTTTTCCGAGCTAGGTACGCGTGTGAGGTGTCAAAACACGCGTCTGCGCGCGGGCTAACGAACAACGGAGTATTTAGAGGTAAGCGTAGTACAATATTTTGAATTTATGGTGAAAAAACGTAATTAGCAGAAAAGTAGGTGTTTATAGAGTATTTAATTCTACCAACCAACGAGATAGATCACGAAACGCGCTCCAGCCTGTAGGTGTGGCAGGTAAGTATTTATTAATAGCAAAAACCCCGAATTTAAACGGCAGAATTTTGAGTTAATCGAGGTTATCGAGTTTAAAATAAGTGAAATTTTCGAAAAAATGATTTTTTATTTTTAAAGAAAACAGATGGATTATTTTAGGTGGAAAGGAGAGGCAGAGCCCAATTAAGATTAACTGCACCGAAACCGCTTCAAATTCCGTCTCCTAAGTGCAAAGATATCGTAGTTTGTGTTGAATGCTGGTTCGCTGAGGTAAACTTTTATTGTTGGTATAATTTTCCGTTTTTCCGAGCTAGGTACGCGTGTGAGGTGTCAAAACACGCGTCTGCGCGCGGGCTAACGAACAACGGAGTATTTAGAGGTAAGCGTAGTACAATATTTTGAATTTATGGTGAAAAAACGTAATTAGCAGAAAAGTAGGTGTTTATAGAGTATTTAATTCTACCAACCAACGAGATAGATCACGAAACGCGCTCCAGCCTGTAGGTGTGGCAGGTAAGTATTTATTAATAGCAAAAACCCCGAATTTAAACGGCAGAATTTTGAGTTAATCGAGGTTATCGAGTTTAAAATAAGTGAAATTTTCGAAAAAATGATTTTTTATTTTTAAAGAAAACAGGTGGATTATTTTAGGTGGAAAGGAGAGGCAGAGCCCAATTAAGATTAACTGCACCGAAACCGCTTCAAATTCCGTCTCCTAAGTGCAAAGATATCGTAGTTTGTGTTGAATGCTGGTTCGCTGAGGTAAACTTTTATTGTTGGTATAATTTTCCGTTTTTCCGAGCTAGGTACGCGTGTGAGGTGTCAAAACACGCGTCTGCGCGCGGGCTAACGAACAACGGAGTATTTAGAGGTAAGCGTAGTACAATATTTTGAATTTATGGTGAAAAAACGTAATTAGCAGAAAAGTAGGTGTTTATAGAGTATTTAATTCTACCAACCAACGAGATAGATCACGAAACGCGCTCCAGCCTGTAGGTGTGGCAGGTAAGTATTTATTAATAGCAAAAACCCCGAATTTAAACGGCAGAATTTTGAGTTAATCGAGGTTATCGAGTTTAAAATAAGTGAAATTTTCGAAAAAATGATTTTTTATTTTTAAAGAAAACAGGTGGATTATTTTAGGTGGAAAGGAGAGGCAGAGCCCAATTAAGATTAACTGCACCGAAACCGCTTCAAATTCCGTCTCCTAAGTGCAAAGATATCGTAGTTTGTGTTGAATGCTGGTTCGCTGAGGTAAACTTTTATTGTTGGTATAATTTTCCGTTTTTCCGAGCTAGGTACGCGTGTGAGGTGTCAAAACACGCGTCTGCGCGCGGGCTAACGAACAACGGAGTATTTAGAGGTAAGCGTAGTACAATATTTTGAATTTATGGTGAAAAAACGTAATTAGCAGAAAAGTAGGTGTTTATAGAGTATTTAATTCTACCAACCAACGAGATAGATCACGAAACGCGCTCCAGCCTGTAGGTGTGGCAGGTAAGTATTTATTAATAGCAAAAACCCCGAATTTAAACGGCAGAATTTTGAGTTAATCGAGGTTATCGAGTTTAAAATAAGTGAAATTTTCGAAAAAATGATTTTTTATTTTTAAAGAAAACAGGTGGATTATTTTAGGTGGAAAGGAGAGGCAGAGCCCAATTAAGATTAACTGCACCGAAACCGCTTCAAATTCCGTCTCCTAAGTGCAAAGATATCGTAGTTTGTGTTGAATGCTGGTTCGCTGAGGTAAACTTTTATTGTTGGTATAATTTTCCGTTTTTCCGAGCTAGGTACGCGTGTGAGGTGTCAAAACACGCGTCTGCGCGCGGGCTAACGAACAACGGAGTATTTAGAGGTAAGCGTAGTACAATATTTTGAATTTATGGTGAAAAAACGTAATTAGCAGAAAAGTAGGTGTTTATAGAGTATTTAATTCTACCAACCAACGAGATAGATCACGAAACGCGCTCCAGCCTGTAGGTGTGGCAGGTAAGTATTTATTAATAGCAAAAACCCCGAATTTAAACGGCAGAATTTTGAGTTAATCGAGGTTATCGAGTTTAAAATAAGTGAAATTTTCGAAAAAATGATTTTTTATTTTTAAAGAAAACAGATGGATTATTTTAGGTGGAAAGGAGAGGCAGAGCCCAATTAAGATTAACTGCACCGAAACCGCTTCAAATTCCGTCTCCTAAGTGCAAAGATATCGTAGTTTGTGTTGAATGCTGGTTCGCTGAGGTAAACTTTTATTGTTGGTATAATTTTCCGTTTTTCCGAGCTAGGTACGCGTGTGAGGTGTCAAAACACGCGTCTGCGCGCGGGCTAACGAACAACGGAGTATTTAGAGGTAAGCGTAGTACAATATTTTGAATTTATGGTGAAAAAACGTAATTAGCAGAAAAGTAGGTGTTTATAGAGTATTTAATTCTACCAACCAACGAGATAGATCACGAAACGCGCTCCAGCCTGTAGGTGTGGCAGGTAAGTATTTATTAATAGCAAAAACCCCGAATTTAAACGGCAGAATTTTGAGTTAATCGAGGTTATCGAGTTTAAAATAAGTGAAATTTTCGAAAAAATGATTTTTTATTTTTAAAGAAAACAGGTGGATTATTTTAGGTGGAAAGGAGAGGCAGAGCCCAATTAAGATTAACTGCACCGAAACCGCTTCAAATTCCGTCTCCTAAGTGCAAAGATATCGTAGTTTGTGTTGAATGCTGGTTCGCTGAGGTAAACTTTTATTGTTGGTATAATTTTCCGTTTTTCCGAGCTAGGTACGCGTGTGAGGTGTCAAAACACGCGTCTGCGCGCGGGCTAACGAACAACGGAGTATTTAGAGGTAAGCGTAGTACAATATTTTGAATTTATGGTGAAAAAACGTAATTAGCAGAAAAGTAGGTGTTTATAGAGTATTTAATTCTACCAACCAACGAGATAGATCACGAAACGCGCTCCAGCCTGTAGGTGTGGCAGGTAAGTATTTATTAATAGCAAAAACCCCGAATTTAAACGGCAGAATTTTGAGTTAATCGAGGTTATCGAGTTTAAAATAAGTGAAATTTTCGAAAAAATGATTTTTTATTTTTAAAGAAAACAGATGGATTATTTTAGGTGGAAAGGAGAGGCAGAGCCCAATTAAGATTAACTGCACCGAAACCGCTTCAAATTCCGTCTCCTAAGTGCAAAGATATCGTAGTTTGTGTTGAATGCTGGTTCGCTGAGGTAAACTTTTATTGTTGGTATAATTTTCCGTTTTTCCGAGCTAGGTACGCGTGTGAGGTGTCAAAACACGCGTCTGCGCGCGGGCTAACGAACAACGGAGTATTTAGAGGTAAGCGTAGTACAATATTTTGAATTTATGGTGAAAAAACGTAATTAGCAGAAAAGTAGGTGTTTATAGAGTATTTAATTCTACCAACCAACGAGATAGATCACGAAACGCGCTCCAGCCTGTAGGTGTGGCAGGTAAGTATTTATTAATAGCAAAAACCCCGAATTTAAACGGCAGAATTTTGAGTTAATCGAGGTTATCGAGTTTAAAATAAGTGAAATTTTCGAAAAAATGATTTTTTATTTTTAAAGAAAACAGATGGATTATTTTAGGTGGAAAGGAGAGGCAGAGCCCAATTAAGATTAACTGCACCGAAACCGCTTCAAATTCCGTCTCCTAAGTGCAAAGATATCGTAGTTTGTGTTGAATGCTGGTTCGCTGAGGTAAACTTTTATTGTTGGTATAATTTTCCGTTTTTCCGAGCTAGGTACGCGTGTGAGGTGTCAAAACACGCGTCTGCGCGCGGGCTAACGAACAACGGAGTATTTAGAGGTAAGCGTAGTACAATATTTTGAATTTATGGTGAAAAAACGTAATTAGCAGAAAAGTAGGTGTTTATAGAGTATTTAATTCTACCAACCAACGAGATAGATCACGAAACGCGCTCCAGCCTGTAGGTGTGGCAGGTAAGTATTTATTAATAGCAAAAACCCCGAATTTAAACGGCAGAATTTTGAGTTAATCGAGGTTATCGAGTTTAAAATAAGTGAAATTTTCGAAAAAATGATTTTTTATTTTTAAAGAAAACAGGTGGATTATTTTAGGTGGAAAGGAGAGGCAGAGCCCAATTAAGATTAACTGCACCGAAACCGCTTCAAATTCCGTCTCCTAAGTGCAAAGATATCGTAGTTTGTGTTGAATGCTGGTTCGCTGAGGTAAACTTTTATTGTTGGTATAATTTTCCGTTTTTCCGAGCTAGGTACGCGTGTGAGGTGTCAAAACACGCGTCTGCGCGCGGGCTAACGAACAACGGAGTATTTAGAGGTAAGCGTAGTACAATATTTTGAATTTATGGTGAAAAAACGTAATTAGCAGAAAAGTAGGTGTTTATAGAGTATTTAATTCTACCAACCAACGAGATAGATCACGAAACGCGCTCCAGCCTGTAGGTGTGGCAGGTAAGTATTTATTAATAGCAAAAACCCCGAATTTAAACGGCAGAATTTTGAGTTAATCGAGGTTATCGAGTTTAAAATAAGTGAAATTTTCGAAAAAATGATTTTTTATTTTTAAAGAAAACAGATGGATTATTTTAGGTGGAAAGGAGAGGCAGAGCCCAATTAAGATTAACTGCACCGAAACCGCTTCAAATTCCGTCTCCTAAGTGCAAAGATATCGTAGTTTGTGTTGAATGCTGGTTCGCTGAGGTAAACTTTTATTGTTGGTATAATTTTCCGTTTTTCCGAGCTAGGTACGCGTGTGAGGTGTCAAAACACGCGTCTGCGCGCGGGCTAACGAACAACGGAGTATTTAGAGGTAAGCGTAGTACAATATTTTGAATTTATGGTGAAAAAACGTAATTAGCAGAAAAGTAGGTGTTTATAGAGTATTTAATTCTACCAACCAACGAGATAGATCACGAAACGCGCTCCAGCCTGTAGGTGTGGCAGGTAAGTATTTATTAATAGCAAAAACCCCGAATTTAAACGGCAGAATTTTGAGTTAATCGAGGTTATCGAGTTTAAAATAAGTGAAATTTTCGAAAAAATGATTTTTTATTTTTAAAGAAAACAGGTGGATTATTTTAGGTGGAAAGGAGAGGCAGAGCCCAATTAAGATTAACTGCACCGAAACCGCTTCAAATTCCGTCTCCTAAGTGCAAAGATATCGTAGTTTGTGTTGAATGCTGGTTCGCTGAGGTAAACTTTTATTGTTGGTATAATTTTCCGTTTTTCCGAGCTAGGTACGCGTGTGAGGTGTCAAAACACGCGTCTGCGCGCGGGCTAACGAACAACGGAGTATTTAGAGGTAAGCGTAGTACAATATTTTGAATTTATGGTGAAAAAACGTAATTAGCAGAAAAGTAGGTGTTTATAGAGTATTTAATTCTACCAACCAACGAGATAGATCACGAAACGCGCTCCAGCCTGTAGGTGTGGCAGGTAAGTATTTATTAATAGCAAAAACCCCGAATTTAAACGGCAGAATTTTGAGTTAATCGAGGTTATCGAGTTTAAAATAAGTGAAATTTTCGAAAAAATGATTTTTTATTTTTAAAGAAAACAGGTGGATTATTTTAGGTGGAAAGGAGAGGCAGAGCCCAATTAAGATTAACTGCACCGAAACCGCTTCAAATTCCGTCTCCTAAGTGCAAAGATATCGTAGTTTGTGTTGAATGCTGGTTCGCTGAGGTAAACTTTTATTGTTGGTATAATTTTCCGTTTTTCCGAGCTAGGTACGCGTGTGAGGTGTCAAAACACGCGTCTGCGCGCGGGCTAACGAACAACGGAGTATTTAGAGGTAAGCGTAGTACAATATTTTGAATTTATGGTGAAAAAACGTAATTAGCAGAAAAGTAGGTGTTTATAGAGTATTTAATTCTACCAACCAACGAGATAGATCACGAAACGCGCTCCAGCCTGTAGGTGTGGCAGGTAAGTATTTATTAATAGCAAAAACCCCGAATTTAAACGGCAGAATTTTGAGTTAATCGAGGTTATCGAGTTTAAAATAAGTGAAATTTTCGAAAAAATGATTTTTTATTTTTAAAGAAAACAGGTGGATTATTTTAGGTGGAAAGGAGAGGCAGAGCCCAATTAAGATTAACTGCACCGAAACCGCTTCAAATTCCGTCTCCTAAGTGCAAAGATATCGTAGTTTGTGTTGAATGCTGGTTCGCTGAGGTAAACTTTTATTGTTGGTATAATTTTCCGTTTTTCCGAGCTAGGTACGCGTGTGAGGTGTCAAAACACGCGTCTGCGCGCGGGCTAACGAACAACGGAGTATTTAGAGGTAAGCGTAGTACAATATTTTGAATTTATGGTGAAAAAACGTAATTAGCAGAAAAGTAGGTGTTTATAGAGTATTTAATTCTACCAACCAACGAGATAGATCACGAAACGCGCTCCAGCCTGTAGGTGTGGCAGGTAAGTATTTATTAATAGCAAAAACCCCGAATTTAAACGGCAGAATTTTGAGTTAATCGAGGTTATCGAGTTTAAAATAAGTGAAATTTTCGAAAAAATGATTTTTTATTTTTAAAGAAAACAGGTGGATTATTTTAGGTGGAAAGGAGAGGCAGAGCCCAATTAAGATTAACTGCACCGAAACCGCTTCAAATTCCGTCTCCTAAGTGCAAAGATATCGTAGTTTGTGTTGAATGCTGGTTCGCTGAGGTAAACTTTTATTGTTGGTATAATTTTCCGTTTTTCCGAGCTAGGTACGCGTGTGAGGTGTCAAAACACGCGTCTGCGCGCGGGCTAACGAACAACGGAGTATTTAGAGGTAAGCGTAGTACAATATTTTGAATTTATGGTGAAAAAACGTAATTAGCAGAAAAGTAGGTGTTTATAGAGTATTTAATTCTACCAACCAACGAGATAGATCACGAAACGCGCTCCAGCCTGTAGGTGTGGCAGGTAAGTATTTATTAATAGCAAAAACCCCGAATTTAAACGGCAGAATTTTGAGTTAATCGAGGTTATCGAGTTTAAAATAAGTGAAATTTTCGAAAAAATGATTTTTTATTTTTAAAGAAAACAGGTGGATTATTTTAGGTGGAAAGGAGAGGCAGAGCCCAATTAAGATTAACTGCACCGAAACCGCTTCAAATTCCGTCTCCTAAGTGCAAAGATATCGTAGTTTGTGTTGAATGCTGGTTCGCTGAGGTAAACTTTTATTGTTGGTATAATTTTCCGTTTTTCCGAGCTAGGTACGCGTGTGAGGTGTCAAAACACGCGTCTGCGCGCGGGCTAACGAACAACGGAGTATTTAGAGGTAAGCGTAGTACAATATTTTGAATTTATGGTGAAAAAACGTAATTAGCAGAAAAGTAGGTGTTTATAGAGTATTTAATTCTACCAACCAACGAGATAGATCACGAAACGCGCTCCAGCCTGTAGGTGTGGCAGGTAAGTATTTATTAATAGCAAAAACCCCGAATTTAAACGGCAGAATTTTGAGTTAATCGAGGTTATCGAGTTTAAAATAAGTGAAATTTTCGAAAAAATGATTTTTTATTTTTAAAGAAAACAGGTGGATTATTTTAGGTGGAAAGGAGAGGCAGAGCCCAATTAAGATTAACTGCACCGAAACCGCTTCAAATTCCGTCTCCTAAGTGCAAAGATATCGTAGTTTGTGTTGAATGCTGGTTCGCTGAGGTAAACTTTTATTGTTGGTATAATTTTCCGTTTTTCCGAGCTAGGTACGCGTGTGAGGTGTCAAAACACGCGTCTGCGCGCGGGCTAACGAACAACGGAGTATTTAGAGGTAAGCGTAGTACAATATTTTGAATTTATGGTGAAAAAACGTAATTAGCAGAAAAGTAGGTGTTTATAGAGTATTTAATTCTACCAACCAACGAGATAGATCACGAAACGCGCTCCAGCCTGTAGGTGTGGCAGGTAAGTATTTATTAATAGCAAAAACCCCGAATTTAAACGGCAGAATTTTGAGTTAATCGAGGTTATCGAGTTTAAAATAAGTGAAATTTTCGAAAAAATGATTTTTTATTTTTAAAGAAAACAGGTGGATTATTTTAGGTGGAAAGGAGAGGCAGAGCCCAATTAAGATTAACTGCACCGAAACCGCTTCAAATTCCGTCTCCTAAGTGCAAAGATATCGTAGTTTGTGTTGAATGCTGGTTCGCTGAGGTAAACTTTTATTGTTGGTATAATTTTCCGTTTTTCCGAGCTAGGTACGCGTGTGAGGTGTCAAAACACGCGTCTGCGCGCGGGCTAACGAACAACGGAGTATTTAGAGGTAAGCGTAGTACAATATTTTGAATTTATGGTGAAAAAACGTAATTAGCAGAAAAGTAGGTGTTTATAGAGTATTTAATTCTACCAACCAACGAGATAGATCACGAAACGCGCTCCAGCCTGTAGGTGTGGCAGGTAAGTATTTATTAATAGCAAAAACCCCGAATTTAAACGGCAGAATTTTGAGTTAATCGAGGTTATCGAGTTTAAAATAAGTGAAATTTTCGAAAAAATGATTTTTTATTTTTAAAGAAAACAGGTGGATTATTTTAGGTGGAAAGGAGAGGCAGAGCCCAATTAAGATTAACTGCACCGAAACCGCTTCAAATTCCGTCTCCTAAGTGCAAAGATATCGTAGTTTGTGTTGAATGCTGGTTCGCTGAGGTAAACTTTTATTGTTGGTATAATTTTCCGTTTTTCCGAGCTAGGTACGCGTGTGAGGTGTCAAAACACGCGTCTGCGCGCGGGCTAACGAACAACGGAGTATTTAGAGGTAAGCGTAGTACAATATTTTGAATTTATGGTGAAAAAACGTAATTAGCAGAAAAGTAGGTGTTTATAGAGTATTTAATTCTACCAACCAACGAGATAGATCACGAAACGCGCTCCAGCCTGTAGGTGTGGCAGGTAAGTATTTATTAATAGCAAAAACCCCGAATTTAAACGGCAGAATTTTGAGTTAATCGAGGTTATCGAGTTTAAAATAAGTGAAATTTTCGAAAAAATGATTTTTTATTTTTAAAGAAAACAGGTGGATTATTTTAGGTGGAAAGGAGAGGCAGAGCCCAATTAAGATTAACTGCACCGAAACCGCTTCAAATTCCGTCTCCTAAGTGCAAAGATATCGTAGTTTGTGTTGAATGCTGGTTCGCTGAGGTAAACTTTTATTGTTGGTATAATTTTCCGTTTTTCCGAGCTAGGTACGCGTGTGAGGTGTCAAAACACGCGTCTGCGCGCGGGCTAACGAACAACGGAGTATTTAGAGGTAAGCGTAGTACAATATTTTGAATTTATGGTGAAAAAACGTAATTAGCAGAAAAGTAGGTGTTTATAGAGTATTTAATTCTACCAACCAACGAGATAGATCACGAAACGCGCTCCAGCCTGTAGGTGTGGCAGGTAAGTATTTATTAATAGCAAAAACCCCGAATTTAAACGGCAGAATTTTGAGTTAATCGAGGTTATCGAGTTTAAAATAAGTGAAATTTTCGAAAAAATGATTTTTTATTTTTAAAGAAAACAGGTGGATTATTTTAGGTGGAAAGGAGAGGCAGAGCCCAATTAAGATTAACTGCACCGAAACCGCTTCAAATTCCGTCTCCTAAGTGCAAAGATATCGTAGTTTGTGTTGAATGCTGGTTCGCTGAGGTAAACTTTTATTGTTGGTATAATTTTCCGTTTTTCCGAGCTAGGTACGCGTGTGAGGTGTCAAAACACGCGTCTGCGCGCGGGCTAACGAACAACGGAGTATTTAGAGGTAAGCGTAGTACAATATTTTGAATTTATGGTGAAAAAACGTAATTAGCAGAAAAGTAGGTGTTTATAGAGTATTTAATTCTACCAACCAACGAGATAGATCACGAAACGCGCTCCAGCCTGTAGGTGTGGCAGGTAAGTATTTATTAATAGCAAAAACCCCGAATTTAAACGGCAGAATTTTGAGTTAATCGAGGTTATCGAGTTTAAAATAAGTGAAATTTTCGAAAAAATGATTTTTTATTTTTAAAGAAAACAGGTGGATTATTTTAGGTGGAAAGGAGAGGCAGAGCCCAATTAAGATTAACTGCACCGAAACCGCTTCAAATTCCGTCTCCTAAGTGCAAAGATATCGTAGTTTGTGTTGAATGCTGGTTCGCTGAGGTAAACTTTTATTGTTGGTATAATTTTCCGTTTTTCCGAGCTAGGTACGCGTGTGAGGTGTCAAAACACGCGTCTGCGCGCGGGCTAACGAACAACGGAGTATTTAGAGGTAAGCGTAGTACAATATTTTGAATTTATGGTGAAAAAACGTAATTAGCAGAAAAGTAGGTGTTTATAGAGTATTTAATTCTACCAACCAACGAGATAGATCACGAAACGCGCTCCAGCCTGTAGGTGTGGCAGGTAAGTATTTATTAATAGCAAAAACCCCGAATTTAAACGGCAGAATTTTGAGTTAATCGAGGTTATCGAGTTTAAAATAAGTGAAATTTTCGAAAAAATGATTTTTTATTTTTAAAGAAAACAGGTGGATTATTTTAGGTGGAAAGGAGAGGCAGAGCCCAATTAAGATTAACTGCACCGAAACCGCTTCAAATTCCGTCTCCTAAGTGCAAAGATATCGTAGTTTGTGTTGAATGCTGGTTCGCTGAGGTAAACTTTTATTGTTGGTATAATTTTCCGTTTTTCCGAGCTAGGTACGCGTGTGAGGTGTCAAAACACGCGTCTGCGCGCGGGCTAACGAACAACGGAGTATTTAGAGGTAAGCGTAGTACAATATTTTGAATTTATGGTGAAAAAACGTAATTAGCAGAAAAGTAGGTGTTTATAGAGTATTTAATTCTACCAACCAACGAGATAGATCACGAAACGCGCTCCAGCCTGTAGGTGTGGCAGGTAAGTATTTATTAATAGCAAAAACCCCGAATTTAAACGGCAGAATTTTGAGTTAATCGAGGTTATCGAGTTTAAAATAAGTGAAATTTTCGAAAAAATGATTTTTTATTTTTAAAGAAAACAGGTGGATTATTTTAGGTGGAAAGGAGAGGCAGAGCCCAATTAAGATTAACTGCACCGAAACCGCTTCAAATTCCGTCTCCTAAGTGCAAAGATATCGTAGTTTGTGTTGAATGCTGGTTCGCTGAGGTAAACTTTTATTGTTGGTATAATTTTCCGTTTTTCCGAGCTAGGTACGCGTGTGAGGTGTCAAAACACGCGTCTGCGCGCGGGCTAACGAACAACGGAGTATTTAGAGGTAAGCGTAGTACAATATTTTGAATTTATGGTGAAAAAACGTAATTAGCAGAAAAGTAGGTGTTTATAGAGTATTTAATTCTACCAACCAACGAGATAGATCACGAAACGCGCTCCAGCCTGTAGGTGTGGCAGGTAAGTATTTATTAATAGCAAAAACCCCGAATTTAAACGGCAGAATTTTGAGTTAATCGAGGTTATCGAGTTTAAAATAAGTGAAATTTTCGAAAAAATGATTTTTTATTTTTAAAGAAAACAGGTGGATTATTTTAGGTGGAAAGGAGAGGCAGAGCCCAATTAAGATTAACTGCACCGAAACCGCTTCAAATTCCGTCTCCTAAGTGCAAAGATATCGTAGTTTGTGTTGAATGCTGGTTCGCTGAGGTAAACTTTTATTGTTGGTATAATTTTCCGTTTTTCCGAGCTAGGTACGCGTGTGAGGTGTCAAAACACGCGTCTGCGCGCGGGCTAACGAACAACGGAGTATTTAGAGGTAAGCGTAGTACAATATTTTGAATTTATGGTGAAAAAACGTAATTAGCAGAAAAGTAGGTGTTTATAGAGTATTTAATTCTACCAACCAACGAGATAGATCACGAAACGCGCTCCAGCCTGTAGGTGTGGCAGGTAAGTATTTATTAATAGCAAAAACCCCGAATTTAAACGGCAGAATTTTGAGTTAATCGAGGTTATCGAGTTTAAAATAAGTGAAATTTTCGAAAAAATGATTTTTTATTTTTAAAGAAAACAGGTGGATTATTTTAGGTGGAAAGGAGAGGCAGAGCCCAATTAAGATTAACTGCACCGAAACCGCTTCAAATTCCGTCTCCTAAGTGCAAAGATATCGTAGTTTGTGTTGAATGCTGGTTCGCTGAGGTAAACTTTTATTGTTGGTATAATTTTCCGTTTTTCCGAGCTAGGTACGCGTGTGAGGTGTCAAAACACGCGTCTGCGCGCGGGCTAACGAACAACGGAGTATTTAGAGGTAAGCGTAGTACAATATTTTGAATTTATGGTGAAAAAACGTAATTAGCAGAAAAGTAGGTGTTTATAGAGTATTTAATTCTACCAACCAACGAGATAGATCACGAAACGCGCTCCAGCCTGTAGGTGTGGCAGGTAAGTATTTATTAATAGCAAAAACCCCGAATTTAAACGGCAGAATTTTGAGTTAATCGAGGTTATCGAGTTTAAAATAAGTGAAATTTTCGAAAAAATGATTTTTTATTTTTAAAGAAAACAGGTGGATTATTTTAGGTGGAAAGGAGAGGCAGAGCCCAATTAAGATTAACTGCACCGAAACCGCTTCAAATTCCGTCTCCTAAGTGCAAAGATATCGTAGTTTGTGTTGAATGCTGGTTCGCTGAGGTAAACTTTTATTGTTGGTATAATTTTCCGTTTTTCCGAGCTAGGTACGCGTGTGAGGTGTCAAAACACGCGTCTGCGCGCGGGCTAACGAACAACGGAGTATTTAGAGGTAAGCGTAGTACAATATTTTGAATTTATGGTGAAAAAACGTAATTAGCAGAAAAGTAGGTGTTTATAGAGTATTTAATTCTACCAACCAACGAGATAGATCACGAAACGCGCTCCAGCCTGTAGGTGTGGCAGGTAAGTATTTATTAATAGCAAAAACCCCGAATTTAAACGGCAGAATTTTGAGTTAATCGAGGTTATCGAGTTTAAAATAAGTGAAATTTTCGAAAAAATGATTTTTTATTTTTAAAGAAAACAGGTGGATTATTTTAGGTGGAAAGGAGAGGCAGAGCCCAATTAAGATTAACTGCACCGAAACCGCTTCAAATTCCGTCTCCTAAGTGCAAAGATATCGTAGTTTGTGTTGAATGCTGGTTCGCTGAGGTAAACTTTTATTGTTGGTATAATTTTCCGTTTTTCCGAGCTAGGTACGCGTGTGAGGTGTCAAAACACGCGTCTGCGCGCGGGCTAACGAACAACGGAGTATTTAGAGGTAAGCGTAGTACAATATTTTGAATTTATGGTGAAAAAACGTAATTAGCAGAAAAGTAGGTGTTTATAGAGTATTTAATTCTACCAACCAACGAGATAGATCACGAAACGCGCTCCAGCCTGTAGGTGTGGCAGGTAAGTATTTATTAATAGCAAAAACCCCGAATTTAAACGGCAGAATTTTGAGTTAATCGAGGTTATCGAGTTTAAAATAAGTGAAATTTTCGAAAAAATGATTTTTTATTTTTAAAGAAAACAGGTGGATTATTTTAGGTGGAAAGGAGAGGCAGAGCCCAATTAAGATTAACTGCACCGAAACCGCTTCAAATTCCGTCTCCTAAGTGCAAAGATATCGTAGTTTGTGTTGAATGCTGGTTCGCTGAGGTAAACTTTTATTGTTGGTATAATTTTCCGTTTTTCCGAGCTAGGTACGCGTGTGAGGTGTCAAAACACGCGTCTGCGCGCGGGCTAACGAACAACGGAGTATTTAGAGGTAAGCGTAGTACAATATTTTGAATTTATGGTGAAAAAACGTAATTAGCAGAAAAGTAGGTGTTTATAGAGTATTTAATTCTACCAACCAACGAGATAGATCACGAAACGCGCTCCAGCCTGTAGGTGTGGCAGGTAAGTATTTATTAATAGCAAAAACCCCGAATTTAAACGGCAGAATTTTGAGTTAATCGAGGTTATCGAGTTTAAAATAAGTGAAATTTTCGAAAAAATGATTTTTTATTTTTAAAGAAAACAGGTGGATTATTTTAGGTGGAAAGGAGAGGCAGAGCCCAATTAAGATTAACTGCACCGAAACCGCTTCAAATTCCGTCTCCTAAGTGCAAAGATATCGTAGTTTGTGTTGAATGCTGGTTCGCTGAGGTAAACTTTTATTGTTGGTATAATTTTCCGTTTTTCCGAGCTAGGTACGCGTGTGAGGTGTCAAAACACGCGTCTGCGCGCGGGCTAACGAACAACGGAGTATTTAGAGGTAAGCGTAGTACAATATTTTGAATTTATGGTGAAAAAACGTAATTAGCAGAAAAGTAGGTGTTTATAGAGTATTTAATTCTACCAACCAACGAGATAGATCACGAAACGCGCTCCAGCCTGTAGGTGTGGCAGGTAAGTATTTATTAATAGCAAAAACCCCGAATTTAAACGGCAGAATTTTGAGTTAATCGAGGTTATCGAGTTTAAAATAAGTGAAATTTTCGAAAAAATGATTTTTTATTTTTAAAGAAAACGGGTGGATTATTTTAGGTGGAAAGGAGAGGCAGAGCCCAATTAAGATTAACTGCACCGAAACCGCTTCAAATTCCGTCTCCTAAGTGCAAAGATATCGTAGTTTGTGTTGAATGCTGGTTCGCTGAGGTAAACTTTTATTGTTGGTATAATTTTCCGTTTTTCCGAGCTAGGTACGCGTGTGAGGTGTCAAAACACGCGTCTGCGCGCGGGCTAACGAACAACGGAGTATTTAGAGGTAAGCGTAGTACAATATTTTGAATTTATGGTGAAAAAACGTAATTAGCAGAAAAGTAGGTGTTTATAGAGTATTTAATTCTACCAACCAACGAGATAGATCACGAAACGCGCTCCAGCCTGTAGGTGTGGCAGGTAAGTATTTATTAATAGCAAAAACCCCGAATTTAAACGGCAGAATTTTGAGTTAATCGAGGTTATCGAGTTTAAAATAAGTGAAATTTTCGAAAAAATGATTTTTTATTTTTAAAGAAAACAGATGGATTATTTTAGGTGGAAAGGAGAGGCAGAGCCCAATTAAGATTAACTGCACCGAAACCGCTTCAAATTCCGTCTCCTAAGTGCAAAGATATCGTAGTTTGTGTTGAATGCTGGTTCGCTGAGGTAAACTTTTATTGTTGGTATAATTTTCCGTTTTTCCGAGCTAGGTACGCGTGTGAGGTGTCAAAACACGCGTCTGCGCGCGGGCTAACGAACAACGGAGTATTTAGAGGTAAGCGTAGTACAATATTTTGAATTTATGGTGAAAAAACGTAATTAGCAGAAAAGTAGGTGTTTATAGAGTATTTAATTCTACCAACCAACGAGATAGATCACGAAACGCGCTCCAGCCTGTAGGTGTGGCAGGTAAGTATTTATTAATAGCAAAAACCCCGAATTTAAACGGCAGAATTTTGAGTTAATCGAGGTTATCGAGTTTAAAATAAGTGAAATTTTCGAAAAAATGATTTTTTATTTTTAAAGAAAACAGGTGGATTATTTTAGGTGGAAAGGAGAGGCAGAGCCCAATTAAGATTAACTGCACCGAAACCGCTTCAAATTCCGTCTCCTAAGTGCAAAGATATCGTAGTTTGTGTTGAATGCTGGTTCGCTGAGGTAAACTTTTATTGTTGGTATAATTTTCCGTTTTTCCGAGCTAGGTACGCGTGTGAGGTGTCAAAACACGCGTCTGCGCGCGGGCTAACGAACAACGGAGTATTTAGAGGTAAGCGTAGTACAATATTTTGAATTTATGGTGAAAAAACGTAATTAGCAGAAAAGTAGGTGTTTATAGAGTATTTAATTCTACCAACCAACGAGATAGATCACGAAACGCGCTCCAGCCTGTAGGTGTGGCAGGTAAGTATTTATTAATAGCAAAAACCCCGAATTTAAACGGCAGAATTTTGAGTTAATCGAGGTTATCGAGTTTAAAATAAGTGAAATTTTCGAAAAAATGATTTTTTATTTTTAAAGAAAACAGGTGGATTATTTTAGGTGGAAAGGAGAGGCAGAGCCCAATTAAGATTAACTGCACCGAAACCGCTTCAAATTCCGTCTCCTAAGTGCAAAGATATCGTAGTTTGTGTTGAATGCTGGTTCGCTGAGGTAAACTTTTATTGTTGGTATAATTTTCCGTTTTTCCGAGCTAGGTACGCGTGTGAGGTGTCAAAACACGCGTCTGCGCGCGGGCTAACGAACAACGGAGTATTTAGAGGTAAGCGTAGTACAATATTTTGAATTTATGGTGAAAAAACGTAATTAGCAGAAAAGTAGGTGTTTATAGAGTATTTAATTCTACCAACCAACGAGATAGATCACGAAACGCGCTCCAGCCTGTAGGTGTGGCAGGTAAGTATTTATTAATAGCAAAAACCCCGAATTTAAACGGCAGAATTTTGAGTTAATCGAGGTTATCGAGTTTAAAATAAGTGAAATTTTCGAAAAAATGATTTTTTATTTTTAAAGAAAACAGGTGGATTATTTTAGGTGGAAAGGAGAGGCAGAGCCCAATTAAGATTAACTGCACCGAAACCGCTTCAAATTCCGTCTCCTAAGTGCAAAGATATCGTAGTTTGTGTTGAATGCTGGTTCGCTGAGGTAAACTTTTATTGTTGGTATAATTTTCCGTTTTTCCGAGCTAGGTACGCGTGTGAGGTGTCAAAACACGCGTCTGCGCGCGGGCTAACGAACAACGGAGTATTTAGAGGTAAGCGTAGTACAATATTTTGAATTTATGGTGAAAAAACGTAATTAGCAGAAAAGTAGGTGTTTATAGAGTATTTAATTCTACCAACCAACGAGATAGATCACGAAACGCGCTCCAGCCTGTAGGTGTGGCAGGTAAGTATTTATTAATAGCAAAAACCCCGAATTTAAACGGCAGAATTTTGAGTTAATCGAGGTTATCGAGTTTAAAATAAGTGAAATTTTCGAAAAAATGATTTTTTATTTTTAAAGAAAACAGGTGGATTATTTTAGGTGGAAAGGAGAGGCAGAGCCCAATTAAGATTAACTGCACCGAAACCGCTTCAAATTCCGTCTCCTAAGTGCAAAGATATCGTAGTTTGTGTTGAATGCTGGTTCGCTGAGGTAAACTTTTATTGTTGGTATAATTTTCCGTTTTTCCGAGCTAGGTACGCGTGTGAGGTGTCAAAACACGCGTCTGCGCGCGGGCTAACGAACAACGGAGTATTTAGAGGTAAGCGTAGTACAATATTTTGAATTTATGGTGAAAAAACGTAATTAGCAGAAAAGTAGGTGTTTATAGAGTATTTAATTCTACCAACCAACGAGATAGATCACGAAACGCGCTCCAGCCTGTAGGTGTGGCAGGTAAGTATTTATTAATAGCAAAAACCCCGAATTTAAACGGCAGAATTTTGAGTTAATCGAGGTTATCGAGTTTAAAATAAGTGAAATTTTCGAAAAAATGATTTTTTATTTTTAAAGAAAACAGGTGGATTATTTTAGGTGGAAAGGAGAGGCAGAGCCCAATTAAGATTAACTGCACCGAAACCGCTTCAAATTCCGTCTCCTAAGTGCAAAGATATCGTAGTTTGTGTTGAATGCTGGTTCGCTGAGGTAAACTTTTATTGTTGGTATAATTTTCCGTTTTTCCGAGCTAGGTACGCGTGTGAGGTGTCAAAACACGCGTCTGCGCGCGGGCTAACGAACAACGGAGTATTTAGAGGTAAGCGTAGTACAATATTTTGAATTTATGGTGAAAAAACGTAATTAGCAGAAAAGTAGGTGTTTATAGAGTATTTAATTCTACCAACCAACGAGATAGATCACGAAACGCGCTCCAGCCTGTAGGTGTGGCAGGTAAGTATTTATTAATAGCAAAAACTCCGAATTTAAACGGCAGAATTTTGAGTTAATCGAGGTTATCGAGTTTAAAATAAGTGAAATTTTCGAAAAAATGATTTTTTATTTTTAAAGAAAACAGGTGGATTATTTTAGGTGGAAAGGAGAGGCAGAGCCCAATTAAGATTAACTGCACCGAAACCGCTTCAAATTCCGTCTCCTAAGTGCAAAGATATCGTAGTTTGTGTTGAATGCTGGTTCGCTGAGGTAAACTTTTATTGTTGGTATAATTTTCCGTTTTTCCGAGCTAGGTACGCGTGTGAGGTGTCAAAACACGCGTCTGCGCGCGGGCTAACGAACAACGGAGTATTTAGAGGTAAGCGTAGTACAATATTTTGAATTTATGGTGAAAAAACGTAATTAGCAGAAAAGTAGGTGTTTATAGAGTATTTAATTCTACCAACCAACGAGATAGATCACGAAACGCGCTCCAGCCTGTAGGTGTGGCAGGTAAGTATTTATTAATAGCAAAAACCCCGAATTTAAACGGCAGAATTTTGAGTTAATCGAGGTTATCGAGTTTAAAATAAGTGAAATTTTCGAAAAAATGATTTTTTATTTTTAAAGAAAACAGGTGGATTATTTTAGGTGGAAAGGAGAGGCAGAGCCCAATTAAGATTAACTGCACCGAAACCGCTTCAAATTCCGTCTCCTAAGTGCAAAGATATCGTAGTTTGTGTTGAATGCTGGTTCGCTGAGGTAAACTTTTATTGTTGGTATAATTTTCCGTTTTTCCGAGCTAGGTACGCGTGTGAGGTGTCAAAACACGCGTCTGCGCGCGGGCTAACGAACAACGGAGTATTTAGAGGTAAGCGTAGTACAATATTTTGAATTTATGGTGAAAAAACGTAATTAGCAGAAAAGTAGGTGTTTATAGAGTATTTAATTCTACCAACCAACGAGATAGATCACGAAACGCGCTCCAGCCTGTAGGTGTGGCAGGTAAGTATTTATTAATAGCAAAAACCCCGAATTTAAACGGCAGAATTTTGAGTTAATCGAGGTTATCGAGTTTAAAATAAGTGAAATTTTCGAAAAAATGATTTTTTATTTTTAAAGAAAACAGGTGGATTATTTTAGGTGGAAAGGAGAGGCAGAGCCCAATTAAGATTAACTGCACCGAAACCGCTTCAAATTCCGTCTCCTAAGTGCAAAGATATCGTAGTTTGTGTTGAATGCTGGTTCGCTGAGGTAAACTTTTATTGTTGGTATAATTTTCCGTTTTTCCGAGCTAGGTACGCGTGTGAGGTGTCAAAACACGCGTCTGCGCGCGGGCTAACGAACAACGGAGTATTTAGAGGTAAGCGTAGTACAATATTTTGAATTTATGGTGAAAAAACGTAATTAGCAGAAAAGTAGGTGTTTATAGAGTATTTAATTCTACCAACCAACGAGATAGATCACGAAACGCGCTCCAGCCTGTAGGTGTGGCAGGTAAGTATTTATTAATAGCAAAAACCCCGAATTTAAACGGCAGAATTTTGAGTTAATCGAGGTTATCGAGTTTAAAATAAGTGAAATTTTCGAAAAAATGATTTTTTATTTTTAAAGAAAACAGGTGGATTATTTTAGGTGGAAAGGAGAGGCAGAGCCCAATTAAGATTAACTGCACCGAAACCGCTTCAAATTCCGTCTCCTAAGTGCAAAGATATCGTAGTTTGTGTTGAATGCTGGTTCGCTGAGGTAAACTTTTATTGTTGGTATAATTTTCCGTTTTTCCGAGCTAGGTACGCGTGTGAGGTGTCAAAACACGCGTCTGCGCGCGGGCTAACGAACAACGGAGTATTTAGAGGTAAGCGTAGTACAATATTTTGAATTTATGGTGAAAAAACGTAATTAGCAGAAAAGTAGGTGTTTATAGAGTATTTAATTCTACCAACCAACGAGATAGATCACGAAACGCGCTCCAGCCTGTAGGTGTGGCAGGTAAGTATTTATTAATAGCAAAAACCCCGAATTTAAACGGCAGAATTTTGAGTTAATCGAGGTTATCGAGTTTAAAATAAGTGAAATTTTCGAAAAAATGATTTTTTATTTTTAAAGAAAACAGGTGGATTATTTTAGGTGGAAAGGAGAGGCAGAGCCCAATTAAGATTAACTGCACCGAAACCGCTTCAAATTCCGTCTCCTAAGTGCAAAGATATCGTAGTTTGTGTTGAATGCTGGTTCGCTGAGGTAAACTTTTATTGTTGGTATAATTTTCCGTTTTTCCGAGCTAGGTACGCGTGTGAGGTGTCAAAACACGCGTCTGCGCGCGGGCTAACGAACAACGGAGTATTTAGAGGTAAGCGTAGTACAATATTTTGAATTTATGGTGAAAAAACGTAATTAGCAGAAAAGTAGGTGTTTATAGAGTATTTAATTCTACCAACCAACGAGATAGATCACGAAACGCGCTCCAGCCTGTAGGTGTGGCAGGTAAGTATTTATTAATAGCAAAAACCCCGAATTTAAACGGCAGAATTTTGAGTTAATCGAGGTTATCGAGTTTAAAATAAGTGAAATTTTCGAAAAAATGATTTTTTATTTTTAAAGAAAACAGGTGGATTATTTTAGGTGGAAAGGAGAGGCAGAGCCCAATTAAGATTAACTGCACCGAAACCGCTTCAAATTCCGTCTCCTAAGTGCAAAGATATCGTAGTTTGTGTTGAATGCTGGTTCGCTGAGGTAAACTTTTATTGTTGGTATAATTTTCCGTTTTTCCGAGCTAGGTACGCGTGTGAGGTGTCAAAACACGCGTCTGCGCGCGGGCTAACGAACAACGGAGTATTTAGAGGTAAGCGTAGTACAATATTTTGAATTTATGGTGAAAAAACGTAATTAGCAGAAAAGTAGGTGTTTATAGAGTATTTAATTCTACCAACCAACGAGATAGATCACGAAACGCGCTCCAGCCTGTAGGTGTGGCAGGTAAGTATTTATTAATAGCAAAAACCCCGAATTTAAACGGCAGAATTTTGAGTTAATCGAGGTTATCGAGTTTAAAATAAGTGAAATTTTCGAAAAAATGATTTTTTATTTTTAAAGAAAACAGGTGGATTATTTTAGGTGGAAAGGAGAGGCAGAGCCCAATTAAGATTAACTGCACCGAAACCGCTTCAAATTCCGTCTCCTAAGTGCAAAGATATCGTAGTTTGTGTTGAATGCTGGTTCGCTGAGGTAAACTTTTATTGTTGGTATAATTTTCCGTTTTTCCGAGCTAGGTACGCGTGTGAGGTGTCAAAACACGCGTCTGCGCGCGGGCTAACGAACAACGGAGTATTTAGAGGTAAGCGTAGTACAATATTTTGAATTTATGGTGAAAAAACGTAATTAGCAGAAAAGTAGGTGTTTATAGAGTATTTAATTCTACCAACCAACGAGATAGATCACGAAACGCGCTCCAGCCTGTAGGTGTGGCAGGTAAGTATTTATTAATAGCAAAAACCCCGAATTTAAACGGCAGAATTTTGAGTTAATCGAGGTTATCGAGTTTAAAATAAGTGAAATTTTCGAAAAAATGATTTTTTATTTTTAAAGAAAACAGGTGGATTATTTTAGGTGGAAAGGAGAGGCAGAGCCCAATTAAGATTAACTGCACCGAAACCGCTTCAAATTCCGTCTCCTAAGTGCAAAGATATCGTAGTTTGTGTTGAATGCTGGTTCGCTGAGGTAAACTTTTATTGTTGGTATAATTTTCCGTTTTTCCGAGCTAGGTACGCGTGTGAGGTGTCAAAACACGCGTCTGCGCGCGGGCTAACGAACAACGGAGTATTTAGAGGTAAGCGTAGTACAATATTTTGAATTTATGGTGAAAAAACGTAATTAGCAGAAAAGTAGGTGTTTATAGAGTATTTAATTCTACCAACCAACGAGATAGATCACGAAACGCGCTCCAGCCTGTAGGTGTGGCAGGTAAGTATTTATTAATAGCAAAAACCCCGAATTTAAACGGCAGAATTTTGAGTTAATCGAGGTTATCGAGTTTAAAATAAGTGAAATTTTCGAAAAAATGATTTTTTATTTTTAAAGAAAACAGGTGGATTATTTTAGGTGGAAAGGAGAGGCAGAGCCCAATTAAGATTAACTGCACCGAAACCGCTTCAAATTCCGTCTCCTAAGTGCAAAGATATCGTAGTTTGTGTTGAATGCTGGTTCGCTGAGGTAAACTTTTATTGTTGGTATAATTTTCCGTTTTTCCGAGCTAGGTACGCGTGTGAGGTGTCAAAACACGCGTCTGCGCGCGGGCTAACGAACAACGGAGTATTTAGAGGTAAGCGTAGTACAATATTTTGAATTTATGGTGAAAAAACGTAATTAGCAGAAAAGTAGGTGTTTATAGAGTATTTAATTCTACCAACCAACGAGATAGATCACGAAACGCGCTCCAGCCTGTAGGTGTGGCAGGTAAGTATTTATTAATAGCAAAAACCCCGAATTTAAACGGCAGAATTTTGAGTTAATCGAGGTTATCGAGTTTAAAATAAGTGAAATTTTCGAAAAAATGATTTTTTATTTTTAAAGAAAACAGGTGGATTATTTTAGGTGGAAAGGAGAGGCAGAGCCCAATTAAGATTAACTGCACCGAAACCGCTTCAAATTCCGTCTCCTAAGTGCAAAGATATCGTAGTTTGTGTTGAATGCTGGTTCGCTGAGGTAAACTTTTATTGTTGGTATAATTTTCCGTTTTTCCGAGCTAGGTACGCGTGTGAGGTGTCAAAACACGCGTCTGCGCGCGGGCTAACGAACAACGGAGTATTTAGAGGTAAGCGTAGTACAATATTTTGAATTTATGGTGAAAAAACGTAATTAGCAGAAAAGTAGGTGTTTATAGAGTATTTAATTCTACCAACCAACGAGATAGATCACGAAACGCGCTCCAGCCTGTAGGTGTGGCAGGTAAGTATTTATTAATAGCAAAAACCCCGAATTTAAACGGCAGAATTTTGAGTTAATCGAGGTTATCGAGTTTAAAATAAGTGAAATTTTCGAAAAAATGATTTTTTATTTTTAAAGAAAACAGGTGGATTATTTTAGGTGGAAAGGAGAGGCAGAGCCCAATTAAGATTAACTGCACCGAAACCGCTTCAAATTCCGTCTCCTAAGTGCAAAGATATCGTAGTTTGTGTTGAATGCTGGTTCGCTGAGGTAAACTTTTATTGTTGGTATAATTTTCCGTTTTTCCGAGCTAGGTACGCGTGTGAGGTGTCAAAACACGCGTCTGCGCGCGGGCTAACGAACAACGGAGTATTTAGAGGTAAGCGTAGTACAATATTTTGAATTTATGGTGAAAAAACGTAATTAGCAGAAAAGTAGGTGTTTATAGAGTATTTAATTCTACCAACCAACGAGATAGATCACGAAACGCGCTCCAGCCTGTAGGTGTGGCAGGTAAGTATTTATTAATAGCAAAAACCCCGAATTTAAACGGCAGAATTTTGAGTTAATCGAGGTTATCGAGTTTAAAATAAGTGAAATTTTCGAAAAAATGATTTTTTATTTTTAAAGAAAACAGGTGGATTATTTTAGGTGGAAAGGAGAGGCAGAGCCCAATTAAGATTAACTGCACGGAAACCGCTTCAAATTCCGTCTCCTAAGTGCAAAGATATCGTAGTTTGTGTTGAATGCTGGTTCGCTGAGATAAACTTTTATTGTTGGTATAATTTTCCGTTTTTCCGAGCTAGGTACGCGTGTGAGGTGTCAAAACACGCGTCTGCGCGCGGGCTAACGAACAACGGAGTATTTAGAGGTAAGCGTAGTACAATATTTTGAATTTATGGTGAAAAAACGTAATTAGCAGAAAAGTAGGTGTTTATAGAGTATTTAATTCTACCAACCAACGAGATAGATCACGAAACGCGCTCCAGCCTGTAGGTGTGGCAGGTAAGTATTTATTAATAGCAAAAACCCCGAATTTAAACGGCAGAATTTTGAGTTAATCGAGGTTATCGAGTTTAAAATAAGTGAAATTTTCGAAAAAATGATTTTTTATTTTTAAAGAAAACAGGTGGATTATTTTAGGTGGAAAGGAGAGGCAGAGCCCAATTAAGATTAACTGCACCGAAACCGCTTCAAATTCCGTCTCCTAAGTGCAAAGATATCGTAGTTTGTGTTGAATGCTGGTTCGCTGAGGTAAACTTTTATTGTTGGTATAATTTTCCGTTTTTCCGAGCTAGGTACGCGTGTGAGGTGTCAAAACACGCGTCTGCGCGCGGGCTAACGAACAACGGAGTATTTAGAGGTAAGCGTAGTACAATATTTTGAATTTATGGTGAAAAAACGTAATTAGCAGAAAAGTAGGTGTTTATAGAGTATTTAATTCTACCAACCAACGAGATAGATCACGAAACGCGCTCCAGCCTGTAGGTGTGGCAGGTAAGTATTTATTAATAGCAAAAACCCCGAATTTAAACGGCAGAATTTTGAGTTAATCGAGGTTATCGAGTTTAAAATAAGTGAAATTTTCGAAAAAATGATTTTTTATTTTTAAAGAAAACAGGTGGATTATTTTAGGTGGAAAGGAGAGGCAGAGCCCAATTAAGATTAACTGCACCGAAACCGCTTCAAATTCCGTCTCCTAAGTGCAAAGATATCGTAGTTTGTGTTGAATGCTGGTTCGCTGAGGTAAACTTTTATTGTTGGTATAATTTTCCGTTTTTCCGAGCTAGGTACGCGTGTGAGGTGTCAAAACACGCGTCTGCGCGCGGGCTAACGAACAACGGAGTATTTAGAGGTAAGCGTAGTACAATATTTTGAATTTATGGTGAAAAAACGTAATTAGCAGAAAAGTAGGTGTTTATAGAGTATTTAATTCTACCAACCAACGAGATAGATCACGAAACGCGCTCCAGCCTGTAGGTGTGGCAGGTAAGTATTTATTAATAGCAAAAACCCCGAATTTAAACGGCAGAATTTTGAGTTAATCGAGGTTATCGAGTTTAAAATAAGTGAAACTTTCGAAAAAATGATTTTTTATTTTTAAAGAAAACAGGTGGATTATTTTAGGTGGAAAGGAGAGGCAGAGCCCAATTAAGATTAACTGCACCGAAACCGCTTCAAATTCCGTCTCCTAAGTGCAAAGATATCGTAGTTTGTGTTGAATGCTGGTTCGCTGAGGTAAACTTTTATTGTTGGTATAATTTTCCGTTTTTCCGAGCTAGGTACGCGTGTGAGGTGTCAAAACACGCGTCTGCGCGCGGGCTAACGAACAACGGAGTATTTAGAGGTAAGCGTAGTACAATATTTTGAATTTATGGTGAAAAAACGTAATTAGCAGAAAAGTAGGTGTTTATAGAGTATTTAATTCTACCAACCAACGAGATAGATCACGAAACGCGCTCCAGCCTGTAGGTGTGGCAGGTAAGTATTTATTAATAGCAAAAACCCCGAATTTAAACGGCAGAATTTTGAGTTAATCGAGGTTATCGAGTTTAAAATAAGTGAAATTTTCGAAAAAATGATTTTTTATTTTTAAAGAAAACAGGTGGATTATTTTAGGTGGAAAGGAGAGGCAGAGCCCAATTAAGATTAACTGCACCGAAACCGCTTCAAATTCCGTCTCCTAAGTGCAAAGATATCGTAGTTTGTGTTGAATGCTGGTTCGCTGAGGTAAACTTTTATTGTTGGTATAATTTTCCGTTTTTCCGAGCTAGGTACGCGTGTGAGGTGTCAAAACACGCGTCTGCGCGCGGGCTAACGAACAACGGAGTATTTAGAGGTAAGCGTAGTACAATATTTTGAATTTATGGTGAAAAAACGTAATTAGCAGAAAAGTAGGTGTTTATAGAGTATTTAATTCTACCAACCAACGAGATAGATCACGAAACGCGCTCCAGCCTGTAGGTGTGGCAGGTAAGTATTTATTAATAGCAAAAACCCCGAATTTAAACGGCAGAATTTTGAGTTAATCGAGGTTATCGAGTTTAAAATAAGTGAAATTTTCGAAAAAATGATTTTTTATTTTTAAAGAAAACAGGTGGATTATTTTAGGTGGAAAGGAGAGGCAGAGCCCAATTAAGATTAACTGCACCGAAACCGCTTCAAATTCCGTCTCCTAAGTGCAAAGATATCGTAGTTTGTGTTGAATGCTGGTTCGCTGAGGTAAACTTTTATTGTTGGTATAATTTTCCGTTTTTCCGAGCTAGGTACGCGTGTGAGGTGTCAAAACACGCGTCTGCGCGCGGGCTAACGAACAACGGAGTATTTAGAGGTAAGCGTAGTACAATATTTTGAATTTATGGTGAAAAAACGTAATTAGCAGAAAAGTAAGTGTTTATAGAGTATTTAATTCTACCAACCAACGAGATAGATCACGAAACGCGCTCCAGCCTGTAGGTGTGGCAGGTAAGTATTTATTAATAGCAAAAACCCCGAATTTAAACGGCAGAATTTTGAGTTAATCGAGGTTATCGAGTTTAAAATAAGTGAAATTTTCGAAAAAATGATTTTTTATTTTTAAAGAAAACAGGTGGATTATTTTAGGTGGAAAGGAGAGGCAGAGCCCAATTAAGATTAACTGCACCGAAACCGCTTCAAATTCCGTCTCCTAAGTGCAAAGATATCGTAGTTTGTGTTGAATGCTGGTTCGCTGAGGTAAACTTTTATTGTTGGTATAATTTTCTGTTTTTCCGAGCTAGGTACGCGTGTGTGGTGTCAAAACACGCGTCTGCGCGCGGGCTAACGAACAACGGAGTATTTAGAGGTAAGCGTAGTACAATATTTTGAATTTATGGTGAAAAAACGTAATTAGCAGAAAAGTAGGTGTTTATAGAGTATTTAATTCTACCAACCAACGAGATAGATCACGAAACGCGCTCCAGCCTGTAGGTGTGGCAGGTAAGTATTTATTAATAGCAAAAACCCCGAATTTAAACGGCAGAATTTTGAGTTAATCGAGGTTATCGAGTTTAAAATAAGTGAAATTTTCGAAAAAATGATTTTTTATTTTTAAAGAAAACAGGTGGATTATTTTAGGTGGAAAGGAGAGGCAGAGCCCAATTAAGATTAACTGCACCGAAACCGCTTCAAATTCCGTCTCCTAAGTGCAAAGATATCGTAGTTTGTGTTGAATGCTGGTTCGCTGAGGTAAACTTTTATTGTTGGTATAATTTTCCGTTTTTCCGAGCTAGGTACGCGTGTGAGGTGTCAAAACACGCGTCTGCGCGCGGGCTAACGAACAACGGAGTATTTAGAGGTAAGCGTAGTACAATATTTTGAATTTATGGTGAAAAAACGTAATTAGCAGAAAAGTAGGTGTTTATAGAGTATTTAATTCTACCAACCAACGAGATAGATCACGAAACGCGCTCCAGCCTGTAGGTGTGGCAGGTAAGTATTTATTAATAGCAAAAACCCCGAATTTAAACGGCAGAATTTTGAGTTAATCGAGGTTATCGAGTTTAAAATAAGTGAAATTTTCGAAAAAATGATTTTTTATTTTTAAAGAAAACAGGTGGATTATTTTAGGTGGAAAGGAGAGGCAGAGCCCAATTAAGATTAACTGCACCGAAACCGCTTCAAATTCCGTCTCCTAAGTGCAAAGATATCGTAGTTTGTGTTGAATGCTGGTTCGCTGAGGTAAACTTTTATTGTTGGTATAATTTTCCGTTTTTCCGAGCTAGGTACGCGTGTGAGGTGTCAAAACACGCGTCTGCGCGCGGGCTAACGAACAACGGAGTATTTAGACGTAAGCGTAGTACAATATTTTGAATTTATGGTGAAAAAACGTAATTAGCAGAAAAGTAGGTGTTTATAGAGTATTTAATTCTACCAACCAACGAGATAGATCACGAAACGCGCTCCAGCCTGAAGGTGTGGCAGGTAAGTATTTATTAATAGCAAAAACCCCGAATTTAAACGGCAGAATTTTGAGTTAATCGAGGTTATCGAGTTTAAAATAAGTGAAATTTTCGAAAAAATGATTTTTTATTTTTAAAGAAAACAGGTGGATTATTTTAGGTGGAAAGGAGAGGCAGAGCCCAATTAAGATTAACTGCACCGAAACCGCTTCAAATTCCGTCTCCTAAGTGCAAAGATATCGTAGTTTGTGTTGAATGCTGGTTCGCTGAGGTAAACTTTTATTGTTGGTATAATTTTCCGTTTTTCCGAGCTAGGTACGCGTGTGAGGTGTCAAAACACGCGTCTGCGCGCGGGCTAACGAACAAAGGAGTATTTAGAGGTAAGCGTAGTACAATATTTTGAATTTATGGTGAAAAAACGTAATTAGCAGAAAAGTAGGTGTTTATAGAGTATTTAATTCTACCAACCAACGAGATAGATCACGAAACGCGCTCCAGCCTGAAGGTGTGGCAGGTAAGTATTTATTAATAGCAAAAACCCCGAATTTAAACGGCAGAATTTTGAGTTAATCGAGGTTATCGAGTTTAAAATAAGTGAAATTTTCGAAAAAATGATTTTTTATTTTTAAAGAAAACAGGTGGATTATTTTAGGTGGAAAGGAGAGACAGAGCCCAATTAAGATTAACTGCACCGAAACCGCTTCAAATTCCGTCTCCTAAGTGCAAAGATATCGTAGTTTGTGTTGAATGCTGGTTCGCTGAGGTAAACTTTTATTGTTGGTATAATTTTCCGTTTTTCCGAGCTAGGTACGCGTGTGAGGTGTCAAAACACGCGTCTGCACGCGGGCTAACGAACAACGGAGTATTTAGAGGTAAGCGTAGTACAATATTTTGAATTTATGGTGAAAAAACGTAATTAGCAGAAAAGTAGGTGTTTATAGAGTATTTAATCCTACCAACCAACGAGATAGATCACGAAACGCGCTCCAGCCTGAAGGTGTGGCAGGTAAGTATTTATTAATAGCAAAAACCCCGAATTTAAACGGCAGAATTTTGAGTTAATCGAGGTTATCGAGTTTAAAATAAGTGAAATTTTCGAAAAAATGATTTTTTATTTTTAAAGAAAACAGGTGGATTATTTTAGGTGGAAAGGAGAGGAAGAGCCCAATTAAGATTAACTGCACCGAAACCGCTTCAAATTCCGTCTCCTAAGTGCAAAGATATCGTAGTTTGTGTTGAATGCTGGTTCGCTGAGGTAAACTTTTATTGTTGGTATAATTTTCCGTTTTTCCGAGCTAGGTACGCGTGTGAGGTGTCAAAACACGCGTCTGCGCGCGGGCTAACGAACAACGGAGTATTTAGAGGTAAGCGTAGTACAATATTTTGAATTTATGGTGAAAAAACGTAATTAGCAGAAAAGTAGGTGTTTATAGAGTATTTAATTCTACCAACCAACGAGATAGATCACGAAACGCGCTCCAGCCTGAAGGTGTGGCAGGTAAGTATTTATTAATAGCAAAAACCCCGAATTTAAACGGCAGAATTTTGAGTTAATCGAGGTTATCGAGTTTAAAATAAGTGAAATTTTCGAAAAAATGATTTTTTATTTTTAAAGAAAACAGGTGGATTATTTTAGGTGGAAAGGAGAGGCAGAGCCCAATTAAGATTAACTGCACCGAAACCGCTTCAAATTCCGTCTCCTAAGTGCAAAGATATCGTAGTTTGTGTTGAATGCTGGTTCGCTGAGGTAAACTTTTATTGTTGGTATAATTTTCCGTTTTTCCGAGCTAGGTACGCGTGTGAGGTGTCAAAACACGCGTCTGCGCGCGGGCTAACGAACAACTGAGTATTTAGAGGTAAGCGTAGTACAATATTTTGAATGTATGGTGAAAAAACGTAATTAGCAGAAAAGTAGGTGTTTATAGAGTATTTAATTCTACCAACCAACGAGATAGATCACGAAACGCGCTCCAGCCTGAAGGTGTGGCAGGTAAGTATTTATTAATAGCAAAAACCCCGAATTTAAATGGCAGAATTTTGAGTTAATCGAGGTTATCGAGTTTAAATTAAGTGAAATTTTCGAAAAAATGATTTTTTATTTTTAAAGAAAACAGGTGGATTATTTTAGGTGGAAAGGAGAGGCAGAGCCCAATTAAGATTAACTGCACCGAAACCGCTTCAAATTCCGTCTCCTAAGTGCAAAGATATCGTAGTTTGTGTTGAATGCTGGTTCGCTGAGGTAAACTTTTATTGTTGGTATAATTTTCCGTTTTTCCGAGCTAGGTACGCGTGTGAGGTGTCAAAACACCCGTCTGCGCGCGGGCTAACGAACAACGGAGTATTTAGACGTAAGCGTAGTACAATATTTTGAATTTATGGTGAAAAAACGTAATTAGCAGAAAAGTAGGTGTTTATAGAGTATTTAATTCTACCAACCAACGAGATAGATCACGAAACGCGCTCCAGCCTGAAGGTGTGGCAGGTAAGTATTTATTAATAGCAAAAACCCCGAATTTAAACGGCAGAATTTTGAGTTAATCGAGGTTATCGAGTTTAAAATAAGTGAAATTTTCGAAAAAATGATTTTTTATTTTTAAAGAAAACAGGTGGATTATTTTAGGTGGAAAGGAGAGGCAGAGCCCAATTAAGATTAACTGCACCGAAACCGCTTCAAATTCCGTCTCCTAAGTGCAAAGATATCGTAGTTTGTGTTGAATGCTGGTTCGCTGAGGTAAACTTTTATTGTTGGTATAATTTTCCGTTTTTCCGAGCTAGGTACGCGTGTGAGGTGTCAAAACACGCGTCTGCGCGCGGGCTAACGAACAACGGAGTATTTAGAGGTAAGCGTAGTACAATATTTTGAATGTATGGTGAAAAAACTTAATTAGCAGAAAAGTAGGTGTTTATAGAGTATTTAATTCTACCAACCAACGAGATAGATCACGAAACGCGCTCCAGCCTGAAGGTGTGGCAGGTAAGTATTTATTAATAGCAAAAACCCCGAATTTAAACGGCAGAATTTTGAGTTAATCGAGGTTATCGAGTTTAAAATAAGTGAAATTTTCGAAAAAATGATTTTTTATTTTTAAAGAAAACAGGTGGATTATTTTAGGTGGAAAGGAGAGGCAGAGCCCAATTAAGATTAACTGCACCGAAACCGCTTCAAATTCCGTCTCCTAAGTGCAAAGATATCGTAGTTTGTGTTGAATGCTGGTTCGCTGAGGTAAACTTTTATTGTTGGTATAATTTTCCGTTTTTCCGAGCTAGGTACGCGTGTGAGGTGTCAAAACACGCGTCTGCGCGCGGGCTAACGAACAACGGAAAATTTAGACGTAAGCGTAGTACAATATTTTGAATTTATGGTGAAAAAACGTAATTAGCAGAAAAGTAGGTGTTTATAGAGTATTTAATTCTACCAACCAACGAGATAGATCACGAAACGCGCTCCAGCCTGAAGGTGTGGCAGGTAAGTATTTATTAATAGCAAAAACCCCGAATTTAAACGGCAGAATTTTGAGTTAATCGAGGTTATCGAGTTTAAAATAAGTGAAATTTTCGAAAAAATGTTTTTTTATTTTTAAAGAAAACAGGTGGATTATTTTAGGTGGAAAGGAGAGGCAGAGCCCAATTAAGATTAACTGCACCGAAACCGCTTCAAATTCCGTCTCCTAAGTGCAAAGATATCGTAGTTTGTGTTGAATGCTGGTTCGCTGAGGTAAACTTTTATTGTTGGTATAATTTTTCGTTTTTCCGAGCTAGGTACGCGTGTGAGGTGTCAAAACACGCGTCTGCGCGCGGGCTAACGAACAACGGAGTATTTAGAGGTAAGCGTAGTACAATATTTTGAATGTATGGTGAAAAAACGTAATTAGCAGAAAAGTAGGTGTTTATAGAGTATTTAATTCTACCAACCAACGAGATAGATCACGAAACGCGCTCCAGCCTGAAGGTGTGGCAGGTAAGTATTTATTAATAGCAAAAACCCCGAATTTAAACGGCAGAATTTTGAGTTAATCGAGGTTATCGAGTTTAAAATAAGTGAAATTTTCGAAAAAATGATTTTTTATTTTTAAAGAAAACAGGTGGATTATTTTAGGTGGAAAGGAGAGGCAGAGCCCAATTAAGATTAACTGCACCGAAACCGCTTCAAATTCCGTCTCCTAAGTGCAAAGATATCGTAGTTTGTGTTGAATGCTGGTTCGCTGAGGTAAACTTTTATTGTTGGTATAATTTTCCGTTTTTCCGAGCTAGGTACGCGTGTGAGGTGTCAAAACACGCGTCTGCGCGCGGGCTAACGAACAACGGAGTATTTAGAGGTAAGCGTAGTACAATATTTTGAATTTATGGTGAAAAAACGTAATTAGCAGAAAAGTAGGTGTTTATAGAGTATTTAATCCTACCAACCAACGAGATAGATCACGAAACGCGCTCCAGCCTGAAGGTGTGGCAGGTAAGTATTTATTAATAGCAAAAACCCCGAATTTAAACGGCAGAATTTTGAGTTAATCGAGGTTATCGAGTTTAAAATAAGTGAAATTTTCGAAAAAATGATTTTTTATTTTTAAAGAAAACAGGTGGATTATTTTAGGTGGAAAGGAGAGGAAGAGCCCAATTAAGATTAACTGCACCGAAACCGCTTCAAATTCCGTCTCCTAAGTGCAAAGATATCGTAGTTTGTGTTGAATGCTGGTTCGCTGAGGTAAACTTTTATTGTTGGTATAATTTTCCGTTTTTCCGAGCTAGGTACGCGTGTGAGGTGTCAAAACACGCGTCTGCGCGCGGGCTAACGAACAACGGAGTATTTAGAGGTAAGCGTAGTACAATATTTTGAATTTATGGTGAAAAAACGTAATTAGCAGAAAAGTAGGTGTTTATAGAGTATTTAATTCTACCAACCAACGAGATAGATCACGAAACGCGCTCCAGCCTGAAGGTGTGGCAGGTAAGTATTTATTAATAGCAAAAACCCCGAATTTAAACGGCAGAATTTTGAGTTAATCGAGGTTATCGAGTTTAAAATAAGTGAAATTTTCGAAAAAATGATTTTTTATTTTTAAAGAAAACAGGTGGATTATTTTAGGTGGAAAGGAGAGGCAGAGCCCAATTAAGATTAACTGCACCGAAACCGCTTCAAATTCCGTCTCCTAAGTGCAAAGATATCGTAGTTTGTGTTGAATGCTGGTTCGCTGAGGTAAACTTTTATTGTTGGTATAATTTTCCGTTTTTCCGAGCTAGGTACGCGTGTGAGGTGTCAAAACACGCGTCTGCGCGCGGGCTAACGAACAACTGAGTATTTAGAGGTAAGCGTAGTACAATATTTTGAATGTATGGTGAAAAAACGTAATTAGCAGAAAAGTAGGTGTTTATAGAGTATTTAATTCTACCAACCAACGAGATAGATCACGAAACGCGCTCCAGCCTGAAGGTGTGGCAGGTAAGTATTTATTAATAGCAAAAACCCCGAATTTAAATGGCAGAATTTTGAGTTAATCGAGGTTATCGAGTTTAAATTAAGTGAAATTTTCGAAAAAATGATTTTTTATTTTTAAAGAAAACAGGTGGATTATTTTAGGTGGAAAGGAGAGGCAGAGCCCAATTAAGATTAACTGCACCGAAACCGCTTCAAATTCCGTCTCCTAAGTGCAAAGATATCGTAGTTTGTGTTGAATGCTGGTTCGCTGAGGTAAACTTTTATTGTTGGTATAATTTTCCGTTTTTCCGAGCTAGGTACGCGTGTGAGGTGTCAAAACACCCGTCTGCGCGCGGGCTAACGAACAACGGAGTATTTAGACGTAAGCGTAGTACAATATTTTGAATTTATGGTGAAAAAACGTAATTAGCAGAAAAGTAGGTGTTTATAGAGTATTTAATTCTACCAACCAACGAGATAGATCACGAAACGCGCTCCAGCCTGAAGGTGTGGCAGGTAAGTATTTATTAATAGCAAAAACCCCGAATTTAAACGGCAGAATTTTGAGTTAATCGAGGTTATCGAGTTTAAAATAAGTGAAATTTTCGAAAAAATGATTTTTTATTTTTAAAGAAAACAGGTGGATTATTTTAGGTGGAAAGGAGAGGCAGAGCCCAATTAAGATTAACTGCACCGAAACCGCTTCAAATTCCGTCTCCTAAGTGCAAAGATATCGTAGTTTGTGTTGAATGCTGGTTCGCTGAGGTAAACTTTTATTGTTGGTATAATTTTCCGTTTTTCCGAGCTAGGTACGCGTGTGAGGTGTCAAAACACGCGTCTGCGCGCGGGCTAACGAACAACGGAGTATTTAGAGGTAAGCGTAGTACAATATTTTGAATGTATGGTGAAAAAACTTAATTAGCAGAAAAGTAGGTGTTTATAGAGTATTTAATTCTACCAACCAACGAGATAGATCACGAAACGCGCTCCAGCCTGAAGGTGTGGCAGGTAAGTATTTATTAATAGCAAAAACCCCGAATTTAAACGGCAGAATTTTGAGTTAATCGAGGTTATCGAGTTTAAAATAAGTGAAATTTTCGAAAAAATGATTTTTTATTTTTAAAGAAAACAGGTGGATTATTTTAGGTGGAAAGGAGAGGCAGAGCCCAATTAAGATTAACTGCACCGAAACCGCTTCAAATTCCGTCTCCTAAGTGCAAAGATATCGTAGTTTGTGTTGAATGCTGGTTCGCTGAGGTAAACTTTTATTGTTGGTATAATTTTCCGTTTTTCCGAGCTAGGTACGCGTGTGAGGTGTCAAAACACGCGTCTGCGCGCGGGCTAACGAACAACGGAAAATTTAGACGTAAGCGTAGTACAATATTTTGAATTTATGGTGAAAAAACGTAATTAGCAGAAAAGTAGGTGTTTATAGAGTATTTAATTCTACCAACCAACGAGATAGATCACGAAACGCGCTCCAGCCTGAAGGTGTGGCAGGTAAGTATTTATTAATAGCAAAAACCCCGAATTTAAACGGCAGAATTTTGAGTTAATCGAGGTTATCGAGTTTAAAATAAGTGAAATTTTCGAAAAAATGTTTTTTTATTTTTAAAGAAAACAGGTGGATTATTTTAGGTGGAAAGGAGAGGCAGAGCCCAATTAAGATTAACTGCACCGAAACCGCTTCAAATTCCGTCTCCTAAGTGCAAAGATATCGTAGTTTGTGTTGAATGCTGGTTCGCTGAGGTAAACTTTTATTGTTGGTATAATTTTTCGTTTTTCCGAGCTAGGTACGCGTGTGAGGTGTCAAAACACGCGTCTGCGCGCGGGCTAACGAACAACGGAGTATTTAGAGGTAAGCGTAGTACAATATTTTGAATGTATGGTGAAAAAACGTAATTAGCAGAAAAGTAGGTGTTTATAGAGTATTTAATTCTACCAACCAACGAGATAGATCACGAAACGCGCTCCAGCCTGAAGGTGTGGCAGGTAAGTATTTATTAATAGCAAAAACCCCGAATTTAAACGGCAGAATTTTGAGTTAATCGAGGTTATCGAGTTTAAAATAAGTGAAATTTTCGAAAAAATGATTTTTTATTTTTAAAGAAAACAGGTGGATTATTTTAGGTGGAAAGGAGAGGCAGAGCCCAATTAAGATTAACTGCACCGAAACCGCTTCAAATTCCGTCTCCTAAGTGCAAAGATATCGTAGTTTGTGTTGAATGCTGGTTCGCTGAGGTAAACTTTTATTGTTGGTATAATTTTCCGTTTTTCCGAGCTAGGTACGCGTGTGAGGTGTCAAAACACGCGTCTGCGCGCGGGCTAACGAACAACGGAGTATTTAGAGGTAAGCGTAGTACAATATTTTGAATTTATGGTGAAAAAACGTAATTAGCAGAAAAGTAGGTGTTTATAGAGTATTTAATTCTACCAACCAACGAGATAGATCACGAAACGCGCTCCAGCCTGAAGGTGTGGCAGGTAAGTATTTATTAATAGCAAAAACCCCGAATTTAAACGGCAGAATTTTGAGTTAATCGAGGTTATCGAGTTTAAAATAAGTGAAATTTTCGAAAAAATGATTTTTTATTTTAAAAGAAAACAGGTGGATTATTTTAGGTGGAAAGGAGAGGCAGAGCCCAATTAAGATTAACTGCACCGAAACCGCTTCAAATTCCGTCTCCTAAGTGCAAAGATATCGTAGTTTGTGTTGAATGCTGGTTCGCTGAGGTAAACTTTTATTGTTGGTATAATTTTCCGTTTTTCCGAGCTTGGTACGCGTGTGAGGTGTCAAAACACGCGTCTGCGCGCGGGCTAACGAACAACGGAGTATTTAGAGGTAAGCGTAGTACAATATTTTGAATTTATTGTGAAAAAACGTAATTAGCAGAAAAGTAGGTGTTTATAGAGTATTTAATTCTACCAACCAACGAGATAGATCACGAAACGCGCTCCAGCCTGAAGGTGTGGCAGGTAAGTATTTATTAATAGCAAAAACCCCGAATTTAAACGGCAGAATTTTGAGTTAATCGAGGTTATCGAGTTTAAAATAAGTGAAATTTTCGAAAAAATGATTTTTTATTTTTAAAGAAAACAGGTGGATTATTTTAGGTGGAAAGGAGACGCAGAGCCCAATTAAGATTAACTGCACCGAAACCGCTTCAAATTCCGTCTCCTAAGTGCAAAGATATCGTAGTTTGTGTTGAATGCTGGTTCGCTGAGGTAAACTTTTATTGTTGGTATAATTTTCCGTTTTTCCGAGCTAGGTACGCGTGTGAGGTGTCAAAACACGCGTCTGCGCGCGGGCTAACGAACAACGGAGTATTTAGAGGTAAGCGTAGTACAATATTTTGAATTTATGGTGAAAAAACGTAATTAGCAGAAAAGTAGGTGTTTATAGAGTATTTAATTCTACCAACCAACGAGATAGATCACGAAACGCGCTCCAGCCTGAAGGTGTGGCAGGTAAGTATTTATTAATAGCAAAAACCCCGAATTTAAACGGCAGAATTTTGAGTTAATCGAGGTTATCGAGTTTAAAATAAGTGAAATTTTCGAAAAAATGATTTTTTATTTTTAAAGAAAACAGGTGGATTATTTTAGGTGGAAAGGAGAGGCAGAGCCCAATTAAGATTAACTGCACCGAAACCGCTTCAAATTCCGTCTCCTAAGTGCAAAGATATCGTAGTTTGTGTTGAATGCTGGTTCGCTGAGGTAAACTTTTATTGTTGGTATAATTTTCCGTTTTTCCGAGCTAGGTACGCGTGTGAGGTGTCAAAACACGCGTCTGCGCGCGGGCTAACGAACAACGGAGTATTTAGAGGTAAGCGTAGTACAATATTTTGAATTTATGGTGAAAAAACGTAATTAGCAGAAAAGTAGGTGTTTATAGAGTATTTAATTCTACCAACCAACGAGATAGATCACGAAACGCGCTCCAGCCTGAAGGTGTGGCAGGTAAGTATTTATTAATAGCAAAAACCCCGAATTTAAACGGCAGAATTTTGAGTTAATCGAGGTTATCGAGTTTAAATTAAGTGAAATTTTCGAAAAAATGATTTTTTATTTATAAAGAAAACAGGTGGATTATTTTAGGTGGAAAGGAGAGACAGAGCCCAATTAAGATTAACTGCACCGAAACCGCTTCAAATTCCGTCTCCTAAGTGCAAAGATATCGTAGTTTGTGTTGAATGCTGGTTCGCTGAGGTAAACTTTTATTGTTGGTATAATTTTCCGTTTTTCCGAGCTAGGTACGCGTGTGAGGTGTCAAAACACGCGTCTGCGCGCGGGCTAACGAACAACGGAGTATTTAGAGGTAAGCGTAGTACAATATTTTGAATTTATGGTGAAAAAACGTAATTAGCAGAAAAGTAGGTGTTTATAGAGTATTTAATTCTACCAACCAACGAGATAGATCACGAAACGCGCTCCAGCCTGAAGGTGTGGCAGGTAAGTATTTATTAATAGCAAAAACCCCGAATTTAAACGGCAGAATTTTGAGTTAATCGAGGTTATCGAGTTTAAAATAAGTGAAATTTTCGAAAAAATGATTTTTTATTTTTAAAGAAAACAGGTGGATTATTTTAGGTGGAAAGGAGAGACAGAGCCCAATTAAGATTAACTGCACCGAAACCGCTTCAAATTCCGTCTCCTAAGTGCAAAGATATCGTAGTTTGTGTTGAATGCTGGTTCGCTGAGGTAAACTTTTATTGTTGGTATAATTTTCCGTTTTTCCGAGCTAGGTACGCGTGTGAGGTGTCAAAACACGCGTCTGCGCGCGGGCTAACGAACAACGGAGTATTTAGAGGTAAGCGTAGTACAATATTTTGAATTTATGGTGAAAAAACGTAATTAGCAGAAAAGTAGGTGTTTATAGAGTATTTAATTCTACCAACCAACGAGATAGATCACGAAACGCGCTCCAGCCTGAAGGTGTGGCAGGTAAGTATTTATTAATAGCAAAAACCCCGAATTTAAACGGCAGAATTTTGAGTTAATCGAGGTTATCGAGTTTAAAATAAGTGAAATTTTCGAAAAAATGATTTTTTATTTTTAAAGAAAACAGGTGGATTATTTTAGGTGGAAAGGAGAGGAAGAGCCCAATTAAGATTAACTGCACCGAAACCGCTTCAAATTCCGTCTCCTAAGTGCAAAGATATCGTAGTTTGTGTTGAATGCTGGTTCGCTGAGGTAAACTTTTATTGTTGGTATAATTTTCCGTTTTTCCGAGCTAGGTACGCGTGTGAGGTGTCAAAACACGCGTCTGCGCGCGGGCTAACGAACAACGGAGTATTTAGAGGTAAGCGTAGTACAATATTTTGAATTTATGGTGAAAAAACGTAATTAGCAGAAAAGTAGGTGTTTATAGAGTATTTAATTCTACCAACCAACGAGATAGATCACGAAACGCGCTCCAGCCTGTAGGTGTGGCAGGTAAGTATTTATTAATAGCAAAAACCCCGAATTTAAACGGCAGAATTTTGAGTTAATCGAGGTTATCGAGTTTAAAATAAGTGAAATTTTCGAAAAAATGATTTTTTATTTTTAAAGAAAACAGGTGGATTATTTTAGGTGGAAAGGAGAGGCAGAGCCCAATTAAGATTAACTGCACCGAAACCGCTTCAAATTCCGTCTCCTAAGTGCAAAGATATCGTAGTTTGTGTTGAATGCTGGTTCGCTGAGGTAAACTTTTATTGTTGGTATAATTTTCCGTTTTTCCGAGCTAGGTACGCGTGTGAGGTGTCAAAACACGCGTCTGCGCGCGGGCTAACGAACAACGGAGTATTTAGAGGTAAGCGTAGTACAATATTTTGAATTTATGGTGAAAAAACGTAATTAGCAGAAAAGTAGGTGTTTATAGAGTATTTAATTCTACCAACCAACGAGATAGATCACGAAACGCGCTCCAGCCTGTAGGTGTGGCAGGTAAGTATTTATTAATAGCAAAAACCCCGAATTTAAACGGCAGAATTTTGAGTTAATCGAGGTTATCGAGTTTAAAATAAGTGAAATTTTCGAAAAAATGATTTTTTATTTTTAAAGAAAACAGGTGGATTATTTTAGGTGGAAAGGAGAGGCAGAGCCCAATTAAGATTAACTGCACCGAAACCGCTTCAAATTCCGTCTCCTAAGTGCAAAGATATCGTAGTTTGTGTTGAATGCTGGTTCGCTGAGGTAAACTTTTATTGTTGGTATAATTTTCCGTTTTTCCGAGCTAGGTACGCGTGTGAGGTGTCAAAACACGCGTCTGCGCGCGGGCTAACGAACAACGGAGTATTTAGAGGTAAGCGTAGTACAATATTTTGAATTTATGGTGAAAAAACGTAATTAGCAGAAAAGTAGGTGTTTATAGAGTATTTAATTCTACCAACCAACGAGATAGATCACGAAACGCGCTCCAGCCTGTAGGTGTGGCAGGTAAGTATTTATTAATAGCAAAAACCCCGAATTTAAACGGCAGAATTTTGAGTTAATCGAGGTTATCGAGTTTAAAATAAGTGAAATTTTCGAAAAAATGATTTTTTATTTTTAAAGAAAACAGGTGGATTATTTTAGGTGGAAAGGAGAGGCAGAGCCCAATTAAGATTAACTGCACCGAAACCGCTTCAAATTCCGTCTCCTAAGTGCAAAGATATCGTAGTTTGTGTTGAATGCTGGTTCGCTGAGGTAAACTTTTATTGTTGGTATAATTTTCCGTTTTTCCGAGCTAGGTACGCGTGTGAGGTGTCAAAACACGCGTCTGCGCGCGGGCTAACGAACAACGGAGTATTTAGAGGTAAGCGTAGTACAATATTTTGAATTTATGGTGAAAAAACGTAATTAGCAGAAAAGTAGGTGTTTATAGAGTATTTAATTCTACCAACCAACGAGATAGATCACGAAACGCGCTCCAGCCTGTAGGTGTGGCAGGTAAGTATTTATTAATAGCAAAAACCCCGAATTTAAACGGCAGAATTTTGAGTTAATCGAGGTTATCGAGTTTAAAATAAGTGAAATTTTCGAAAAAATGATTTTTTTTTTTTAAAGAAAACAGGTGGATTATTTTAGGTGGAAAGGAGAGGCAGAGCCCAATTAAGATTAACTGCACCGAAACCGCTTCAAATTCCGTCTCCTAAGTGCAAAGATATCGTAGTTTGTGTTGAATGCTGGTTCGCTGAGGTAAACTTTTATTGTTGGTATAATTTTCCGTTTTTCCGAGCTAGGTACGCGTGTGAGGTGTCAAAACACGCGTCTGCGCGCGGGCTAACGAACAACGGAGTATTTAGAGGTAAGCGTAGTACAATATTTTGAATTTATGGTGAAAAAACGTAATTAGCAGAAAAGTAGGTGTTTATAGAGTATTTAATTCTACCAACCAACGAGATAGATCACGAAACGCGCTCCAGCCTGTAGGTGTGGCAGGTAAGTATTTATTAATAGCAAAAACCCCGAATTTAAACGGCAGAATTTTGAGTTAATCGAGGTTATCGAGTTTAAAATAAGTGAAATTTTCGAAAAAATGATTTTTTTTTTTTAAAGAAAACAGGTGGATTATTTTAGGTGGAAAGGAGAGGCAGAGCCCAATTAAGATTAACTGCACCGAAACCGCTTCAAATTCCGTCTCCTAAGTGCAAAGATATCGTAGTTTGTGTTGAATGCTGGTTCGCTGAGGTAAACTTTTATTGTTGGTATAATTTTCCGTTTTTCCGAGCTAGGTACGCGTGTGAGGTGTCAAAACACGCGTCTGCGCGCGGGCTAACGAACAACGGAGTATTTAGAGGTAAGCGTAGTACAATATTTTGAATTTATGGTGAAAAAACGTAATTAGCAGAAAAGTAGGTGTTTATAGAGTATTTAATTCTACCAACCAACGAGATAGATCACGAAACGCGCTCCAGCCTGTAGGTGTGGCAGGTAAGTATTTATTAATAGCAAAAACCCCGAATTTAAACGGCAGAATTTTGAGTTAATCGAGGTTATCGAGTTTAAAATAAGTGAAATTTTCGAAAAAATGATTTTTTTTTTTTAAAGAAAACAGGTGGATTATTTTAGGTGGAAAGGAGAGGCAGAGCCCAATTAAGATTAACTGCACCGAAACCGCTTCAAATTCCGTCTCCTAAGTGCAAAGATATCGTAGTTTGTGTTGAATGCTGGTTCGCTGAGGTAAACTTTTATTGTTGGTATAATTTTCCGTTTTTCCGAGCTAGGTACGCGTGTGAGGTGTCAAAACACGCGTCTGCGCGCGGGCTAACGAACAACGGAGTATTTAGAGGTAAGCGTAGTACAATATTTTGAATTTATGGTGAAAAAACGTAATTAGCAGAAAAGTAGGTGTTTATAGAGTATTTAATTCTACCAACCAACGAGATAGATCACGAAACGCGCTCCAGCCTGTAGGTGTGGCAGGTAAGTATTTATTAATAGCAAAAACCCCGAATTTAAACGGCAGAATTTTGAGTTAATCGAGGTTATCGAGTTTAAAATAAGTGAAATTTTCGAAAAAATGATTTTTTATTTTTAAAGAAAACAGGTGGATTATTTTAGGTGGAAAGGAGAGACAGAGCCCAATTAAGATTAACTGCACCGAAACCGCTTCAAATTCCGTCTCCTAAGTGCAAAGATATCGTAGTTTGTGTTGAATGCTGGTTCGCTGAGGTAAACTTTTATTGTTGGTATAATTTTCCGTTTTTCCGAGCTAGGTACGCGTGTGAGGTGTCAAAACACGCGTCTGCGCGCGGGCTAACGAACAACGGAGTATTTAGAGGTAAGCGTAGTACAATATTTTGAATTTATGGTGAAAAAACGTAATTAGCAGAAAAGTAGGTGTTTATAGAGTATTTAATTCTACCAACCAACGAGATAGATCACGAAACGCGCTCCAGCCTGAAGGTGTGGCAGGTAAGTATTTATTAATAGCAAAAACCCCGAATTTAAACGGCAGAATTTTGAGTTAATCGAGGTTATCGAGTTTAAAATAAGTGAAATTTTCGAAAAAATGATTTTTTATTTTTAAAGAAAACAGGTGGATTATTTTGGGTGGAAAGGAGAGGAAGAGCCCAATTAAGATTAACTGCACCGAAACCGCTTCAAATTCCGTCTCCTAAGTGCAAAGATATCGTAGTTTGTGTTGAATGCTGGTTCGCTGAGGTAAACTTTTATTGTTGGTATAATTTTCCGTTTTTCCGAGCTAGGTACGCGTGTGAGGTGTCAAAACACGCGTCTGCGCGCGGGCTAACGAACGACGGAGTATTTAGAGGTAAGCGTAGTACAATATTTTGAATTTATGGTGAAAAAACGTAATTAGCAGAAAAGTAGGTGTTTATAGAGTATTTAATTCTACCAACCAACGAGATAGATCACGAAACGCGCTCCAGCCTGTAGGTGTGGCAGGTAAGTATTTATTAATAGCAAAAACCCCGAATTTAAACGGCAGAATTTTGAGTTAATCGAGGTTATCGAGTTTAAAATAAGTGAAATTTTCGAAAAAATGATTTTTTATTTTTAAAGAAAACAGGTGGATTATTTTAGGTGGAAAGGAGAGGCAGAGCCCAATTAAGATTAACTGCACCGAAACCGCTTCAAATTCCGTCTCCTAAGTGCAAAGATATCGTAGTTTGTGTTGAATGCTGGTTCGCTGAGGTAAACTTTTATTGTTGGTATAATTTTCCGTTTTTCCGAGCTAGGTACGCGTGTGAGGTGTCAAAACACGCGTCTGCGCGCGGGCTAACGAACAACGGAGTATTTAGAGGTAAGCGTAGTACAATATTTTGAATTTATGGTGAAAAAACGTAATTAGCAGAAAAGTAGGTGTTTATAGAGTATTTAATTCTACCAACCAACGAGATAGATCACGAAACGCGCTCCAGCCTGTAGGTGTGGCAGGTAAGTATTTATTAATAGCAAAAACCCCGAATTTAAACGGCAGAATTTTGAGTTAATCGAGGTTATCGAGTTTAAAATAAGTGAAATTTTCGAAAAAATGATTTTTTTTTTTTAAAGAAAACAGGTGGATTATTTTAGGTGGAAAGGAGAGGCAGAGCCCAATTAAGATTAACTGCACCGAAACCGCTTCAAATTCCGTCTCCTAAGTGCAAAGATATCGTAGTTTGTGTTGAATGCTGGTTCGCTGAGGTAAACTTTTATTGTTGGTATAATTTTCCGTTTTTCCGAGCTAGGTACGCGTGTGAGGTGTCAAAACACGCGTCTGCGCGCGGGCTAACGAACAACGGAGTATTTAGAGGTAAGCGTAGTACAATATTTTGAATTTATGGTGAAAAAACGTAATTAGCAGAAAAGTAGGTGTTTATAGAGTATTTAATTCTACCAACCAACGAGATAGATCACGAAACGCGCTCCAGCCTGAAGGTGTGGCAGGTAAGTATTTATTAATAGCAAAAACCCCGAATTTAAACGGCAGAATTTTGAGTTAATCGAGGTTATCGAGTTTAAATTAAGAGAAATTTTCGAAAAAATGATTTTTTATTTTAAAAGAAAACAGGTGGATTATTTTAGGTGGAAAGGAGAGGCAGAGCCCAATTAAGATTAACTGCACCGAAACCGCTTCAAATTCCGTCTCCTAAGTGCAAAGATATCGTAGTTTGTGTTGAATGCTGGTTCGCTGAGGTAAACTTTTATTGTTGGTATAATTTTCCGTTTTTCCGAGCTAGGTACGCGTGTGAGGTGTCAAAACACGCGTCTGCGCGCGGGCTAACGAACAACGGAGTATTTAGAGGTAAGCGTAGTACAATATTTTGAATTTATGGTGAAAAAACGTAATTAGCAGAAAAGTAGGTGTTTATAGAGTATTTAATTCTACCAACCAACGAGATAGATCACGAAACGCGCTCCAGCCTGAAGGTGTGGCAGGTAAGTATTTATTAATAGCAAAAACCCCGAATTTAAACGGCAGAATTTTGAGTTAATCGAGGTTATCGAGTTTAAAATAAGTGAAATTTTCGAAAAAATGATTTTTTATTTTTAAAGAAAACAGGTGGATTATTTTAGGTGGAAAGGAGAGGCAGAGCCCAATTAAGATTAACTGCACCGAAACCGCTTCAAATTCCGTCTCCTAAGTGCAAAGATATCGTAGTTTGTGTTGAATGCTGGTTCGCTGAGGTAAACTTTTATTGTTGGTATAATTTTCCGTTTTTCCGAGCTAGGTACGCGTGTGAGGTGTCAAAACACGCGTCTGCGCGCGGGCTAACGAACAATGGAGTATTTAGACGTAAGCGTAGTACAATATTTTGAATTTATGGTGAAAAAACGTAATTAGCAGAAAAGTAGGTGTTTATAGAGTATTTAATTCTACCAACCAACGAGATAGATCACGAAACGCGCTCCAGCCTGAAGGTGTGGCAGGTAAGTATTTATTAATAGCAAAAACCCCGAATTTAAACGGCAGAATTTTGAGTTAATCGAGGTTATCGAGTTTAAATTAAGAGAAATTTTCGAAAAAATGATTTTTTATTTTAAAAGAAAACAGGTGGATTATTTTAGGTGGAAAGGAGAGGCAGAGCCCAATTAAGATTAACTGCACCGAAACCGCTTCAAATTCCGTCTCCTAAGTGCAAAGATATCGTAGTTTGTGTTGAATGCTGGTTCGCTGAGGTAAACTTTTATTGTTGGTATAATTTTCCGTTTTTCCGAGCTAGGTACGCGTGTGAGGTGTCAAAACACGCGTCTGCGCGCGGGCTAACGAACAACGGAGTATTTAGAGGTAAGCGTAGTACAATATTTTGAATTTATGGTGAAAAAACGTAATTAGCAGAAAAGTAGGTGTTTATAGAGTATTTAATTCTACCAACCAACGAGATAGATCACGAAACGCGCTCCAGCCTGAAGGTGTGGCAGGTAAGTATTTATTAATAGCAAAAACCCCGAATTTAAACGGCAGAATTTTGAGTTAATCGAGGTTATCGAGTTTAAAATAAGTGAAATTTTCGAAAAAATGATTTTTTATTTTTAAAGAAAACAGGTGGATTATTTTAGGTGGAAAGGAGAGGCAGAGCCCAATTAAGATTAACTGCACCGAAACCGCTTCAAATTCCGTCTCCTAAGTGCAAAGATATCGTAGTTTGTGTTGAATGCTGGTTCGCTGAGGTAAACTTTTATTGTTGGTATAATTTTCCGTTTTTCCGAGCTAGGTACGCGTGTGAGGTGTCAAAACACGCGTCTGCGCGCGGGCTAACGAACAACGGAGTATTTAGACGTAAGCGTAGTACAATATTTTGAATTTATGGTGAAAAAACGTAATTAGCAGAAAAGTAGGTGTTTATAGAGTATTTAATTCTACCAACCAACGAGATAGATCACGAAACGCGCTCCAGCCTGAAGGTGTGGCAGGTAAGTATTTATTAATAGCAAAAACCCCGAATTTAAACGGCAGAATTTTGAGTTAATCGAGGTTATCGAGTTTAAAATAAGTGAAATTTTCGAAAAAATGATTTTTTATTTTTAAAGAAAACAGGTGGATTATTTTAGGTGGAAAGGAGAGGCAGAGCCCAATTAAGATTAACTGCACCGAAACCGCTTCAAATTCCGTCTCCTAAGTGCAAAGATATCGTAGTTTGTGTTGAATGCTGGTTCGCTGAGGTAAACTTTTATTGTTGGTATAATTTTCCGTTTTTCCGAGCTAGGTACGCGTGTGAGGTGTCAAAACACGCGTCTGCGCGCGGGCTAACGAACAACGGAGTATTTAGAGGTAAGCGTAGTACAATATTTTGAATTTATTGTGAAAAAACGTAATTAGCAGAAAAGTAGGTGTTTATAGAGTATTTAATTCTACCAACCAACGAGATAGATCACGAAACGCGCTCCAGCCTGAAGGTGTGGCAGGTAAGTATTTATTAATAGCAAAAACCCCGAATTTAAACGGCAGAATTTTGAGTTAATCGAGGTTATCGAGTTTAAATTAAGTGAAATTTTCGAAAAAATGATTTTTTATTTTTAAAGAAAACAGGTGGATTATTTTAGGTGGAAAGGAGAGGCAGAGCCCAATTAAGATTAACTGCACCGAAACCGCTTCAAATTCCGTCTCCTAAGTGCAAAGATATCGTAGTTTGTGTTGAATGCTGGTTCGCTGAGGTAAACTTTTATTGTTGGTATAATTTTCCGTTTTTCCGAGCTAGGTACGCGTGTGAGGTGTCAAAACACGCGTCTGCGCGCGGGCTAACGAACAACGGAGTATTTAGAGGTAAGCGTAGTACAATATTTTGAATTTATGGTGAAAAAACGTAATTAGCAGAAAAGTAGGTGTTTATAGAGTATTTAATTCTACCAACCAACGAGATAGATCACGAAACGCGCTCCAGCCTGAAGGTGTGGCAGGTAAGTATTTATTAATAGCAAAAACCCCGAATTTAAACGGCAGAATTTTGAGTTAATCGAGGTTATCGAGTTTAAATTAAGTGAAATTTTCGAAAAAATGATTTTTTATTTTTAAAGAAAACAGGTGGATTATTTTAGGTGGAAAGGAGAGGCAGAGCCCAATTAAGATTAACTGCACCGAAACCGCTTCAAATTCCGTCTCCTAAGTGCAAAGATATCGTAGTTTGTGTTGAATGCTGGTTCGCTGAGGTAAACTTTTATTGTTGGTATAATTTTCCGTTTTTCCGAGCTAGGTACGCGTGAGAGGTGTCAAAACACGCGTCTGCGCGCGGGCTAACGAACAACGGAGTATTTAGACGTAAGCGTAGTACAATATTTTGAATTTATGGTGAAAAAACGTAATTAGCAGAAAAGTAGGTGTTTATAGAGTATTTAATTCTACCAACCAACGAGATAGATCACGAAACGCGCTCCAGCCTGAAGGTGTGGCAGGTAAGTATTTATTAATAGCAAAAACCCCGAATTTAAACGGCAGAATTTTGAGTTAATCGAGGTTATCGAGTTTAAAATAAGTGAAATTTTCGAAAAAATGATTTTTTATTTTTAAAGAAAACAGGTGGATTATTTTAGGTGGAAAGGAGAGGCAGAGCCCAATTAAGATTAACTGCACCGAAACCGCTTCAAATTCCGTCTCCTAAGTGCAAAGATATCGTAGTTTGTGTTGAATGCTGGTTCGCTGAGGTAAACTTTTATTGTTGGTATAATTTTCCGTTTTTCCGAGCTAGGTACGCGTGTGAGGTGTCAAAACACGCGTCTGCGCGCGGGCTAACGAACAACGGAGTATTTAGACGTAAGCGTAGTACAATATTTTGAATTTATGGTGAAAAAACGTAATTAGCAGAAAAGTAGGTGTTTATAGAGTATTTAATTCTACCAACCAACGAGATAGATCACGAAACGCGCTCCAGCCTGAAGGTGTGGCAGGTAAGTATTTATTGATAGCAAAAACCCCGAATTTAAACGGCAGAATTTTGAGTTAATCGAGGTTATCGAGTTTAAAATAAGTGAAATTTTCGAAAAAATGATTTTTTATTTTTAAAGAAAACAGGTGGATTATTTTAGGTGGAAAGGAGAGGCAGAGCCCAATTAAGATTAACTGCACCGAAACCGCTTCAAATTCCGTCTCCTAAGTGCAAAGATATCGTAGTTTGTGTTGAATGCTGGTTCGCTGAGGTAAACTTTTATTGTTGGTATAATTTTCCGTTTTTCCGAGCTAGGTACGCGTGTGAGGTGTCAAAACACGCGTCTGCGCGCGGGCTAACGAACAACGGAGTATTTAGACGTAAGCGTAGTACAATATTTTGAATTTATGGTGAAAAAACGTAATTAGCAGAAAAGTAGGTGTTTATAGAGTATTTAATTCTACCAACCAACGAGATAGATCACGAAACGCGCTCCAGCCTGAAGGTGTGGCAGGTAAGTATTTATTAATAGCAAAAACCCCGAATTTAAACGGCAGAATTTTGAGTTAATCGAGGTTATCGAGTTTAAATTAAGTGAAATTTTCGAAAAAATGATTTTTTATTTTTAAAGAAAACAGGTGGATTATTTTAGGTGGAAAGGAGAGGCAGAGCCCAATTAAGATTAACTGCAACGAAACCGCTTCAAATTCCGTCTCCTAAGTGCAAAGATATCGTAGTTTGTGTTGAATGCTGGTTCGCTGAGGTAAACTTTTATTGTTGGTATAATTTTCCGTTTTTCCGAGCTAGGTACGCGTGTGAGGTGTCAAAACACGCGTCTGCGCGCGGGCTAACGAACAACGGAGTATTTAGAGGTAAGCGTAGTACAATATTTTGAATTTATGGTGAAAAAACGTAATTAGCAGAAAAGTAGGTGTTTATAGAGTATTTAATTCTACCAACCAACGAGATAGATCACGAAACGCGCTCCAGCCTGAAGGTGTGGCAGGTAAGTATTTATTAATAGCAAAAACCCCGAATTTAAACGGCAGAATTTTGAGTTAATCGAGGTTATCGAGTTTAAAATAAGTGAAAATTTCGAAAAAATGATTTTTTATTTTTAAAGAAAACAGGTGGATTATTTTAGGTGGAAAGGAGAGGAAGAGCCCAATTAAGATTAACTGCACCGAAACCGCTTCAAATTCCGTCTCCTAAGTGCAAAGATATCGTAGTTTGTGTTGAATGCTGGTTCGCTGAGGTAAACTTTTATTGTTGGTATAATTTTCCGTTTTTCCGAGCTAGGTACGCGTGTGAGGTGTCAAAACACGCGTCTGCGCGCGGGCTAACGAACAACGGAGTATTTAGACGTAAGCGTAGTACAATATTTTGAATTTATGGTGAAAAAACGTAATTAGCAGAAAAGTAGGTGTTTATAGAGTATTTAATTCTACCAACCAACGAGATAGATCACGAAACGCGCTCCAGCCTGAAGGTGTGGCAGGTAAGTATTTATTAATAGCAAAAACCCCGAATTTAAACGGCAGAATTTTGAGTTAATCGAGGTTATCGAGTTTAAAATAAGTGAAATTTTCGAAAAAATGATTTTTTATTTTTAAAGAAAACAGGTGGATTATTTTAGGTGGAAAGGAGAGGCAGAGCCCAATTAAGATTAACTGCACCGAAACCGCTTCAAATTCCGTCTCCTAAGTGCAAAGATATCGTAGTTTGTGTTGAATGCTGGTTCGCTGAGGTAAACTTTTATTGTTGGTATAATTTTCCGTTTTTCCGAGCTAGGTACGCGTGTGAGGTGTCAAAACACGCGTCTGCGCGCGGGCTAACGAACAACGGAGTATTTAGAGGTAAGCGTAGTACAATATTTTGAATTTATGGTGAAAAAACGTAATTAGCAGAAAAGTAGGTGTTTATAGAGTATTTAATTCTACCAACCAACGAGATAGATCACGAAACGCGCTCCAGCCTGTAGGTGTGGCAGGTAAGTATTTATTAATAGCAAAAACCCCGAATTTAAACGGCAGAATTTTGAGTTAATCGAGGTTATCGAGTTTAAATTAAGTGAAATTTTCGAAAAAATGATTTTTTATTTTTAAAGAAAACAGGTGGATTATTTTAGGTGGAAAGGAGAGGCAGAGCCCAATTAAGATTAACTGCACCGAAACCGCTTCAAATTCCGTCTCCTAAGTGCAAAGATATCGTAGTTTGTGTTGAATGCTGGTTCGCTGAGGTAAACTTTTATTGTTGGTATAATTTTCCGTTTTTCCGAGCTAGGTACGCGTGTGAGGTGTCAAAACACGCGTCTGCGCGCGGGCTAACGAACAACGGAGTATTTAGACGTAAGCGTAGTACAATATTTTGAATTTATGGTGAAAAAACGTAATTAGCAGAAAAGTAGGTGTTTATAGAGTATTTAATTCTACCAACCAACGAGATAGATCACGAAACGCGCTCCAGCCTGAAGGTGTGGCAGGTAAGTATTTATTAATAGCAAAAACCCCGAATTTAAACGGCAGAATTTTGAGTTAATCGAGGTTATCGAGTTTAAAATAAGTGAAATTTTCGAAAAAATGATTTTTTATTTTTAAAGAAAACAGGTGGATTATTTTAGGTGGAAAGGAGAGGCAGAGCCCAATTAAGATTAACTGCACCGAAACCGCTTCAAATTCCGTCTCCTAAGTGCAAAGATATCGTAGTTTGTGTTGAATGCTGGTTCGCTGAGGTAAACTTTTATTGTTGGTATAATTTTCCGTTTTTCCGAGCTAGGTACGCGTGTGAGGTGTCAAAACACGCGTCTGCGCGCGGGCTAACGAACAACGGAGTATTTAGAGGTAAGCGTAGTACAATATTTTGAATTTATGGTGAAAAAACGTAATTAGCAGAAAAGTAGGTGTTTATAGAGTATTTAATTCTACCAACCAACGAGATAGATCACGAAACGCGCTCCAGCCTGAAGGTGTGGCAGGTAAGTATTTATTAATAGCAAAAACCCCGAATTTAAACGGCAGAATTTTGAGTTAATCGAGGTTATCGAGTTTAAAATAAGTGAAATTTTCGAAAAAATGATTTTTTATTTTTAAAGAAAACAGGTGGATTATTTTAGGTGGAAAGGAGAGGCAGAGCCCAATTTAGATTAACTGCACCGAAACCGCTTCAAATTCCGTCTCCTAAGTGCAAAGATATCGTAGTTTGTGTTGAATGCTGGTTCGCTGAGGTAAACTTTTATTGTTGGTATAATTTTCCGTTTTTCCGAGCTAGGTACGCGTGTGAGGTGTCAAAACACGCGTCTGCGCGCGGGCTAACGAACAACGGAGTATTTAGAGGTAAGCGTAGTACAATATTTTGAATTTATGGTGAAAAAACGTAATTAGCAGAAAAGTAGGTGTTTATAGAGTATTTAATTCTACCAACCAACGAGATAGATCACGAAACGCGCTCCAGCCTGAAGGTGTGGCAGGTAAGTATTTATTAATAGCAAAAACCCCGAATTTAAACGGCAGAATTTTGAGTTAATCGAGGTTATCGAGTTTAAAATAAGTGAAATTTTCGAAAAAATGATTTTTTATTTTTAAAGAAAACAGGTGGATTATTTTAGGTGGAAAGGAGAGGCAGAGCCCAATTAAGATTAACTGCACCGAAACCGCTTCAAATTCCGTCTCCTAAGTGCAAAGATATCGTAGTTTGTGTTGAATGCTGGTTCGCTGAGGTAAACTTTTATTGTTGGTATAATTTTCCGTTTTTCCGAGCTAGGTACGCGTGTGAGGTGTCAAAACACGCGTCTGCGCGCGGGCTAACGAACAACGGAGTATTTAGAGGTAAGCGTAGTACAATATTTTGAATTTATGGTGAAAAAACGTAATTAGCAGAAAAGTAGGTGTTTATAGAGTATTTAATTCTACCAACCAACGAGATAGATCACGAAACGCGCTCCAGCCTGAAGGTGTGGCAGGTTAGTATTTATTAATAGCAAAAACCCCGAATTTAAACGGCAGAATTTTGAGTTAATCGAGGTTATCGAGTTTAAAATAAGTGAAATTTTCGAAAAAATGATTTTTTATTTTTAAAGAAAACAGGTGGATTATTTTAGGTGGAAAGGAGAGGCAGAGCCCAATTAAGATTAACTGCACCGAAACCGCTTCAAATTCCGTCTCCTAAGTGCAAAGATATCGTAGTTTGTGTTGAATGCTGGTTCGCTGAGGTAAACTTTTATTGTTGGTATAATTTTCCGTTTTTCCGAGCTAGGTACGCGTGTGAGGTGTCAAAACACGCGTCTGCGCGCGGGCTAACGAACAACGGAGTATTTAGAGGTAAGCGTAGTACAATATTTTGAATTTATGGTGAAAAAACGTAATTAGCAGAAAAGTAGGTGTTTATAGAGTATTTAATTCTACCAACCAACGAGATAGATCACGAAACGCGCTCCAGCCTGTAGGTGTGGCAGGTAAGTATTTATTAATAGCAAAAACCCCGAATTTAAACGGCAGAATTTTGAGTTAATCGAGGTTATCGAGTTTAAAATAAGTGAAATTTTCGAAAAAATGATTTTTTTTTTTTAAAGAAAACAGGTGGATTATTTTAGGTGGAAAGGAGAGGCAGAGCCCAATTAAGATTAACTGCACCGAAACCGCTTCAAATTCCGTCTCCTAAGTGCAAAGATATCGTAGTTTGTGTTGAATGCTGGTTCGCTGAGGTAAACTTTTATTGTTGGTATAATTTTCCGTTTTTCCGAGCTAGGTACGCGTGTGAGGTGTCAAAACACGCGTCTGCGCGCGGGCTAACGAACAACGGAGTATTTAGACGTAAGCGTAGTACAATATTTTGAATTTATGGTGAAAAAACGTAATTAGCAGAAAAGTAGGTGTTTATAGAGTATTTAATTCTACCAACCAACGAGATAGATCACGAAACGCGCTCCAGCCTGAAGGTGTGGCAGGTAAGTATTTATTAATAGCAAAAACCCCGAATTTAAACGGCAGAATTTTGAGTTAATCGAGGTTATCGAGTTTAAAATAAGTGAAATTTTCGAAAAAATTATTTTTTATTTTTAAAGAAAACAGGTGGATTATTTTAGGTGGAAAGGAGAGGCAGAGCCCAATTAAGATTAACTGCACCGAAACCGCTTCAAATTCCGTCTCCTAAGTGCAAAGATATCGTAGTTTGTGTTGAATGCTGGTTCGCTGAGGTAAACTTTTATTGTTGGTATAATTTTCCGTTTTTCCGAGCTAGGTACGCGTGTGAGGTGTCAAAACACGCGTCTGCGCGCGGGCTAACGAACAACGGAGTATTTAGAGGTAAGCGTAGTACAATATTTTGAATTTATGGTGAAAAAACGTAATTAGCAGAAAAGTAGGTGTTTATAGAGTATTTAATTCTACCAACCAACGAGATAGATCACGAAACGCGCTCCAGCCTGAAGGTGTGGCAGGTAAGTTTTTATTAATAGCAAAAACCCCGAATTTAAACGGCAGAATTTTGAGTTAATCGAGGTTATCGAGTTTAAAATAAGTGAAATTTTCGAAAAAATGATTTTTTATTTTTAAAGAAAACAGGTGGATTATTTTAGGTGGAAAGGAGAGGCAGAGCCCAATTAAGATTAACTGCACCGAAACCGCTTCAAATTCCGTCTCCTAAGTGCAAAGATATCGTAGTTTGTGTTGAATGCTGGTTCGCTGAGGTAAACTTTTATTGTTGGTATAATTTTCCGTTTTTCCGAGCTAGGTACGCGTGTGAGGTGTCAAAACACGCGTCTGCGCGCGGGCTAACGAACAACGGAGTATTTAGAGGTAAGCGTAGTACAATATTTTGAATTTATGGTGAAAAAACGTAATTAGCAGAAAAGTAGGTGTTTATAGAGTATTTAATTCTACCAACCAACGAGATAGATCACGAAACGCGCTCCAGCCTGAAGGTGTGGCAGGTAAGTATTTATTAATAGCAAAAACCCCGAATTTAAACGGCAGAATTTTGAGTTAATCGAGGTTATCGAGTTTAAAATAAGTGAAATTTTCGAAAAAATGATTTTTTATTTTTAAAGAAAACAGGTGGATTATTTTAGGTGGAAAGGAGAGGCAGAGCCCAATTAAGATTAACTGCACCGAAACCGCTTCAAATTCCGTCTCCTAAGTGCAAAGATATCGTAGTTTGTGTTGAATGCTGGTTCGCTGAGGTAAACTTTTATTGTTGGTATAATTTTCCGTTTTTCCGAGCTAGGTACGCGTGTGAGGTGTCAAAACACGCGTCTGCGCGCGGGCTAACGAACAACGGAGTATTTAGAGGTAAGCGTAGTACAATATTTTGAATTTATGGTGAAAAAATGTAATTAGCAGAAAAGTAGGTGTTTATAGAGTATTTAATTCTACCAACCAACGAGATAGATCACGAAACGCGCTCCAGCCTGAAGGTGTGGCAGGTAAGTATTTATTAATAGCAAAAACCCCGAATTTAAACGGCAGAATTTTGAGTTAATCGAGGTTATCGAGTTTAAAATAAGTGAAATTTTCGAAAAAATGATTTTTTATTTTTAAAGAAAACAGGTGGATTATTTTAGGTGGAAAGGAGAGGCAAAGCCCAATTAAGATTAACTGCACCGAAACCGCTTCAAATTCCGTCTCCTAAGTGCAAAGATATCGTAGTTTGTGTTGAATGCTGGTTCGCTGAGGTAAACTTTTATTGTTGGTATAATTTTCCGTTTTTCCGAGCTAGGTACGCGTGTGAGGTGTCAAAACACGCGTCTGCGCGCGGGCTAACGAACAACGGAGTATTTAGACGTAAGCGTAGTACAATATTTTGAATTTATGGTGAAAAAACGTAATTAGCAGAAAAGTAGGTGTTTATAGAGTATTTAATTCTACCAACCAACGAGATAGATCACGAAACGCGCTCCAGCCTGAAGGTGTGGCAGGTAAGTATTTATTAATAGCAAAAACCCCGAATTTAAACGGCAGAATTTTGAGTTAATCGAGGTTATCGAGTTTAAAATAAGTGAAATTTTCGAAAAAATGATTTTTTATTTTTAAAGAAAACAGGTGGATTATTTTAGGTGGAAAGGAGAGGCAGAGCCCAATTAAGATTAACTGCACCGAAACCGCTTCAAATTCCGTCTCCTAAGTGCAAAGATATCGTAGTTTGTGTTGAATGCTGGTTCGCTGAGGTAAACTTTTATTGTTGGTATAATTTTCCGTTTTTCCGAGCTAGGTACGCGTGTGAGGTGTCAAAACACGCGTCTGCGCGCGGGCTAACGAACAACGGAGTATTTAGAGGTAAGCGTAGTACAATATTTTGAATTTATGGTGAAAAAACGTAATTAGCAGAAAAGTAGGTGTTTATAGAGTATTTAATTCTACCAACCAACGAGATAGATCACGAAACGCGCTCCAGCCTGAAGGTGTGGCAGGTAAGTATTTATTAATAGCAAAACCCCCGAATTTAAACGGCAGAATTTTGAGTTAATCGAGGTTATCGAGTTTAAAATAAGTGAAATTTTCGAAAAAATGATTTTTTATTTTTAAAGAAAACAGGTGGATTATTTTAGGTGGAAAGGAGAGGCAGAGCCCAATTAAGATTAACTGCACCGAAACCGCTTCAAATTCCGTCTCCTAAGTGCAAAGATATCGTAGTTTGTGTTGAATGCTGGTTCGCTGAGGTAAACTTTTATTGTTGGTATAATTTTCCGTTTTTCCGAGCTAGGTACGCGTGTGAGGTGTCAAAACACGCGTCTGCGCGCGGGCTAACGAACAACGGAGTATTTAGACGTAAGCGTAGTACAATATTTTGAATTTATGGTGAAAAAACGTAATTAGCAGAAAAGTAGGTGTTTATAGAGTATTTAATTCTACCAACCAACGAGATAGATCACGAAACGCGCTCCAGCCTGAAGGTGTGGCAGGTAAGTATTTATTAATAGCAAAAACCCCGAATTTAAACGGCAGAATTTTGAGTTAATCGAGGTTATCGAGTTTAAAATAAGTGAAATTTTCGAAAAAATGATTTTTTATTTTTAAAGAAAACAGGTGGATTATTTTAGGTGGAAAGGAGAGGCAGAGCCCAATTAAGATTAACTGCACCGAAACCGCTTCAAATTCCGTCTCCTAAGTGCAAAGATATCGTAGTTTGTGTTGAATGCTGGTTCGCTGAGGTAAACTTTTATTGTTGGTATAATTTTCCGTTTTTCCGAGCTAGGTACGCGTGTGAGGTGTCAAAACACGCGTCTGCGCGCGGGCTAACGAACAACGGAGTATTTAGAGGTAAGCGTAGTACAATATTTTGAATTTATGGTGAAAAAACGTAATTAGCAGAAAAGTAGGTGTTTATAGAGTATTTAATTCTACCAACCAACGAGATAGATCACGAAACGCGCTCCAGCCTGAAGGTGTGGCAGGTAAGTATTTATTAATAGCAAAAACCCCGAATTTAAACGGCAGAATTTTGAGTTAATCGAGGTTATCGAGTTTAAAATAAGTGAAATTTTCGAAAAAATGATTTTTTATTTTTAAAGAAAACAGGTGGATTATTTTAGGTGGAAAGGAGAGGCAGAGCCCAATTAAGATTAACTGCACCGAAACCGCTTCAAATTCCGTCTCCTAAGTGCAAAGATATCGTAGTTTGTGTTGAATGCTGGTTCGCTGAGGTAAACTTTTATTGTTGGTATAATTTTCCGTTTTTCCGAGCTAGGTACGCGTGTGAGGTGTCAAAACACGCGTCTGCGCGCGGGCTAACGAACAACGGAGTATTTAGAGGTAAGCGTAGTACAATATTTTGAATTTATGGTGAAAAAACGTAATTAGCAGAAAAGTAGGTGTTTATAGAGTATTTAATTCTACCAACCAACGAGATAGATCACGAAACGCGCTCCAGCCTGAAGGTGTGGCAGGTAAGTATTTATTAATAGCAAAAACCCCGAATTTAAACGGCAGAATTTTGAGTTAATCGAGGTTATCGAGTTTAAAATAAGTGAAATTTTCGAAAAAATGATTTTTTATTTTTAAAGAAAACAGGTGGATTATTTTAGGTGGAAAGGAGAGGCAGAGCCCAATTAAGATTAACTGCACCGAAACCGCTTCAAATTCCGTCTCCTAAGTGCAAAGATATCGTAGTTTGTGTTGAATGCTGGTTCGCTGAGGTAAACTTTTATTGTTGGTATAATTTTCCGTTTTTCCGAGCTAGGTACGCGTGTGAGGTGTCAAAACACGCGTCTGCGCGCGGGCTAACGAACAACGGAGTATTTAGAGGTAAGCGTAGTACAATATTTTGAATTTATGGTGAAAAAATGTAATTAGCAGAAAAGTAGGTGTTTATAGAGTATTTAATTCTACCAACCAACGAGATAGATCACGAAACGCGCTCCAGCCTGAAGGTGTGGCAGGTAAGTATTTATTAATAGCAAAAACCCCGAATTTAAACGGCAGAATTTTGAGTTAATCGAGGTTATCGAGTTTAAAATAAGTGAAATTTTCGAAAAAATGATTTTTTATTTTTAAAGAAAACAGGTGGATTATTTTAGGTGGAAAGGAGAGGCAAAGCCCAATTAAGATTAACTGCACCGAAACCGCTTCAAATTCCGTCTCCTAAGTGCAAAGATATCGTAGTTTGTGTTGAATGCTGGTTCGCTGAGGTAAACTTTTATTGTTGGTATAATTTTCCGTTTTTCCGAGCTAGGTACGCGTGTGAGGTGTCAAAACACGCGTCTGCGCGCGGGCTAACGAACAACGGAGTATTTAGACGTAAGCGTAGTACAATATTTTGAATTTATGGTGAAAAAACGTAATTAGCAGAAAAGTAGGTGTTTATAGAGTATTTAATTCTACCAACCAACGAGATAGATCACGAAACGCGCTCCAGCCTGAAGGTGTGGCAGGTAAGTATTTATTAATAGCAAAAACCCCGAATTTAAACGGCAGAATTTTGAGTTAATCGAGGTTATCGAGTTTAAAATAAGTGAAATTTTCGAAAAAATGATTTTTTATTTTTAAAGAAAACAGGTGGATTATTTTAGGTGGAAAGGAGAGGCAGAGCCCAATTAAGATTAACTGCACCGAAACCGCTTCAAATTCCGTCTCCTAAGTGCAAAGATATCGTAGTTTGTGTTGAATGCTGGTTCGCTGAGGTAAACTTTTATTGTTGGTATAATTTTCCGTTTTTCCGAGCTAGGTACGCGTGTGAGGTGTCAAAACACGCGTCTGCGCGCGGGCTAACGAACAACGGAGTATTTAGAGGTAAGCGTAGTACAATATTTTGAATTTATGGTGAAAAAACGTAATTAGCAGAAAAGTAGGTGTTTATAGAGTATTTAATTCTACCAACCAACGAGATAGATCACGAAACGCGCTCCAGCCTGAAGGTGTGGCAGGTAAGTATTTATTAATAGCAAAACCCCCAATTTTAACGGCAGAATTTTGAGTTAATCGAGGTTATCGAGTTTAAAATAAGTGAAATTTTCGAAAAAATGATTTTTTATTTTTAAAGAAAACAGGTGGATTATTTTAGGTGGAAAGGAGAGGCAGAGCCCAATTAAGATTAACTGCACCGAAACCGCTTCAAATTCCGTCTCCTAAGTGCAAAGATATCGTAGTTTGTGTTGAATGCTGGTTCGCTGAGGTAAACTTTTATTGTTGGTATAATTTTCCGTTTTTCCGAGCTAGGTACGCGTGTGAGGTGTCAAAACACGCGTCTGCGCGCGGGCTAACGAACAACGGAGTATTTAAACGTAAGCGTAGTACAATATTTTGAATTTATGGTGAAAAAACGTAATTAGCAGAAAAGTAGGTGTTTATAGAGTATTTAATTCTACCAACCAACGAGATAGATCACGAAACGCGCTCCAGCCTGAAGGTGTGGCAGGTAAGTATTTATTAATAGCAAAAACCCCGAATTTAAACGGCAGAATTTTGAGTTAATCGAGGTTATCGAGTTTAAATTAAGTGAAATTTTCGAAAAAATGATTTTTTATTTTTAAAGAAAACAGGTGGATTATTTTAGGTGGAAAGGAGAGGCAGAGCCCAATTAAGATTAACTGCACCGAAACCGCTTCAAATTCCGTCTCCTAAGTGCAAAGATATCGTAGTTTGTGTTGAATGCTGGTTCGCTGAGGTAAACTTTTATTGTTGGTATAATTTTCCGTTTTTCCGAGCTAGGTACGCGTGTGAGGTGTCAAAACACGCGTCTGCGCGCGGGCTAACGAACAACGGAGTATTTAAACGTAAGCGTAGTACAATATTTTGAATTTATGGTGAAAAAACGTAATTAGCAGAAAAGTAGGTGTTTATAGAGTATTTAATTCTACCAACCAACGAGATAGATCACGAATTGCGCTCCAGCCTGAAGGTGTGGCAGGTAAGTATTTATTAATAGCAAAAACCCCGAATTTAAACGGCAGAATTTTGAGTTAATCGAGGTTATCGAGTTTAAATTAAGTGAAATTTTCGAAAAAATGATTTTTTATTTTTAAAGAAAACAGGTGGATTATTTTAGGTGGAAAGGAGAGGCAGAGCCCAATTAAGATTAACTGCACCGAAACCGCTTCAAATTCCGTCTCCTAAGTGCAAAGATATCGTAGTTTGTGTTGAATGCTGGTTCGCTGAGGTAAACTTTTATTGTTGGTATAATTTTCCGTTTTTCCGAGCTAGGTACGCGTGTGAGGTGTCAAAACACGCGTCTGCGCGCGGGCTAACGAACAACGGAGTATTTAGACGTAAGCGTAGTACAATATTTTGAATTTATGGTGAAAAAACGTAATTAGCAGAAAAGTAGGTGTTTATAGAGTATTTAATTCTACCAACCAACGAGATAGATCACGAAACGCGCTCCAGCCTGAAGGTGTGGCAGGTAAGTATTTATTGATAGCAAAAACCCCGAATTTAAACGGCAGAATTTTGAGTTAATCGAGGTTATCGAGTTTAAAATAAGTGAAATTTTCGAAAAAATGATTTTTTATTTTTAAAGAAAACAGGTGGATTATTTTAGGTGGAAAGGAGAGGCAGAGCCCAATTAAGATTAACTGCACCGAAACCGCTTCAAATTCCGTCTCCTAAGTGCAAAGATATCGTAGTTTGTGTTGAATGCTGGTTCGCTGAGGTAAACTTTTATTGTTGGTATAATTTTCCGTTTTTCCGAGCTAGGTACGCGTGTGAGGTGTCAAAACACGCGTCTGCGCGCGGGCTAACGAACAACGGAGTATTTAGAGGTAAGCGTAGTACAATATTTTGAATTTATGGTGAAAAAACGTAATTAGCAGAAAAGTAGGTGTTTATAGAGTATTTAATTCTACCAACCAACGAGATAGATCACGAAACGCGCTCCAGCCTGTAGGTGTGGCAGGTAAGTATTTATTAATAGCAAAAACCCCGAATTTAAACGGCAGAATTTTGAGTTAATCGAGGTTATCGAGTTTAAATTAAGTGAAATTTTCGAAAAAATGATTTTTTATTTTTAAAGAAAACAGGTGGATTATTTTAGGTGGAAAGGAGAGGCAGAGCCCAATTAAGATTAACTGCACCGAAACCGCTTCAAATTCCGTCTCCTAAGTGCAAAGATATCGTAGTTTGTGTTGAATGCTGGTTCGCTGAGGTAAACTTTTATTGTTGGTATAATTTTCCGTTTTTCCGAGCTAGGTACGCGTGTGAGGTGTCAAAACACGCGTCTGCGCGCGGGCTAACGAACAACGGAGTATTTAGACGTAAGCGTAGTACAATATTTTGAATTTATGGTGAAAAAACGTAATTAGCAGAAAAGTAGGTGTTTATAGAGTATTTAATTCTACCAACCAACGAGATAGATCACGAAACGCGCTCCAGCCTGAAGGTGTGGCAGGTAAGTATTTATTAATAGCAAAAACCCCGAATTTAAACGGCAGAATTTTGAGTTAATCGAGGTTATCGAGTTTAAAATAAGTGAAATTTTCGAAAAAATGATTTTTTATTTTTAAAGAAAACAGGCGGATTATTTTAGGTGGAAAGGAGAGGCAGAGCCCAATTAAGATTAACTGCACCGAAACCGCTTCAAATTCCGTCTCCTAAGTGCAAAGATATCGTAGTTTGTGTTGAATGCTGGTTCGCTGAGGTAAACTTTTATTGTTGGTATAATTTTCCGTTTTTCCGAGCTAGGTACGCGTGTGAGGTGTCAAAACACGCGTCTGCGCGCGGGCTAACGAACAACGGAGTATTTAGAGGTAAGCGTAGTACAATATTTTGAATTTATGGTGAAAAAACGTAATTAGCAGAAAAGTAGGTGTTTATAGAGTATTTAATTCTACCAACCAACGAGATAGATCACGAAACGCGCTCCAGCCTGAAGGTGTGGCAGGTAAGTATTTATTAATAGCAAAAACCCTGAATTTAAACGGCAGAATTTTGAGTTAATCGAGGTTATCGAGTTTAAAATAAGTGAAATTTTCGAAAAAATGATTTTTTATTTTTAAAGAAAACAGGTGGATTATTTTAGGTGGAAAGGAGAGGCAGAGCCCAATTAAGATTAACTGCACCGAAACCGCTTCAAATTCCGTCTCCTAAGTGCAAAGATATCGTAGTTTGTGTTGAATGCTGGTTCGCTGAGGTAAACTTTTATTGTTGGTATAATTTTCCGTTTTTCCGAGCTAGGTACGCGTGTGAGGTGTCAAAACACGCGTCTGCGCGCGGGCTAACGAACAACGGAGTATTTAGACGTAAGCGTAGTACAATATTTTGAATTTATGGTGAAAAAACGTAATTAGCAGAAAAGTAGGTGTTTATAGAGTATTTAATTCTACCAACCAACGAGATAGATCACGAAACGCGCTCCAGCCTGAAGGTGTGGCAGGTAAGTATTTATTAATAGCAAAAACCCCGAATTTAAACGGCAGAATTTTGAGTTAATCGAGGTTATCGAGTTTAAAATAAGTGAAATTTTCGAAAAAATGATTTTTTATTTTTAAAGAAAACAGGTGGATTATTTTAGGTGGAAAGGAGAGGCAGAGCCCAATTAAGATTAACTGCACCGAAACCGCTTCAAATTCCGTCTCCTAAGTGCAAAGATATCGTAGTTTGTGTTGAATGCTGGTTCGCTGAGGTAAACTTTTATTGTTGGTATAATTTTCCGTTTTTCCGAGCTAGGTACGCGTGTGAGGTGTCAAAACACGCGTCTGCGCGCGGGCTAACGAACAACGGAGTATTTAGAGGTAAGCGTAGTACAATATTTTGAATTTATGGTGAAAAAACGTAATTAGCAGAAAAGTAGGTGTTTATAGAGTATTTAATTCTACCAACCAACGAGATAGATCACGAAACGCGCTCCAGCCTGAAGGTGTGGCAGGTAAGTATTTATTAATAGCAAAAACCCCGAATTTAAACGGCAGAATTTTGAGTTAATCGAGGTTATCGAGTTTAAAATAAGTGAAATTTTCGAAAAAATGATTTTTTATTTTTAAAGAAAACAGGTGGATTATTTTAGGTGGAAAGGAGAGGCAGAGCCCAATTAAGATTAACTGCACCGAAACCGCTTCAAATTCCGTCTCCTAAGTGCAAAGATATCGTAGTTTGTGTTGAATGCTGGTTCGCTGAGGTAAACTTTTATTGTTGGTATAATTTTCCGTTTTTCCGAGCTAGGTACGCGTGTGAGGTGTCAAAACACGCGTCTGCGCGCGGGCTAACGAACAACGGAGTATTTAGAGGTAAGCGTAGTACAATATTTTGAATTTATGGTGAAAAAACGTAATTAGCAGAAAAGTAGGTGTTTATAGAGTATTTAATTCTACCAACCAACGAGATAGATCACGAAACGCGCTCCAGCCTGAAGGTGTGGCAGGTAAGTATTTATTAATAGCAAAAACCCCGAATTTAAACGGCAGAATTTTGAGTTAATCGAGGTTATCGAGTTTAAAATAAGTGAAATTTTCGAAAAAATGATTTTTTATTTTTAAAGAAAACAGGTGGATTATTTTAGGTGGAAAGGAGAGGCAGAGCCCAATTAAGATTAACTGCACCGAAACCGCTTCAAATTCCGTCTCCTAAGTGCAAAGATATCGTAGTTTGTGTTGAATGCTGGTTCGCTGAGGTAAACTTTTATTGTTGGTATAATTTTCCGTTTTTCCGAGCTAGGTACGCGTGTGAGGTGTCAAAACACGCGTCTGCGCGCGGGCTAACGAACAACGGAGTATTTAGAGGTAAGCGTAGTACAATATTTTGAATTTATGGTGAAAAAACGTAATTAGCAGAAAAGTAGGTGTTTATAGAGTATTTAATTCTACCAACCAACGAGATAGATCACGAAACGCGCTCCAGCCTGAAGGTGTGGCAGGTAAGTATTTATTAATAGCAAAAACCCCGAATTTAAACGGCAGAATTTTGAGTTAATCGAGGTTATCGAGTTTAAAATAAGTGAAATTTTCGAAAAAATGATTTTTTATTTTTAAAGAAAACAGGTGGATTATTTTAGGTGGAAAGGAGAGGCAGAGCCCAATTAAGATTAACTGCACCGAAACCGCTTTAAATTCCGTCTCCTAAGTGCAAAGATATCGTAGTTTGTGTTGAATGCTGGTTCGCTGAGGTAAACTTTTATTGTTGGTATAATTTTCCGTTTTTCCGAGCTAGGTACGCGTGTGAGGTGTCAAAACACGCGTCTGCGCGCGGGCTAACGAACAACGGAGTATTTAGAGGTAAGCGTAGTACAATATTTTGAATTTATGGTGAAAAAACGTAATTAGCAGAAAAGTAGGTGTTTATAGAGTATTTAATTCTACCAACCAACGAGATAGATCACGAAACGCGCTCCAGCCTGAAGGTGTGGCAGGTAAGTATTTATTAATAGCAAAAACCCCGAATTTAAACGGCAGAATTTTGAGTTAATCGAGGTTATCGAGTTTAAAATAAGTGAAATTTTCGAAAAAATGATTTTTTATTTTTAAAGAAAACAGGTGGATTATTTTAGGTGGAAAGGAGAGGCAGAGCCCAATTAAGATTAACTGCACCGAAACCGCTTCAAATTCCGTCTCCTAAGTGCAAAGATATCGTAGTTTGTGTTGAATGCTGGTTCGCTGAGGTAAACTTTTATTGTTGGTATAATTTTCCGTTTTTCCGAGCTAGGTACGCGTGTGAGGTGTCAAAACACGCGTCTGCGCGCGGGCTAACGAACAACGGAGTATTTAGAGGTAAGCGTAGTACAATATTTTGAATTTATGGTGAAAAAACGTAATTAGCAGAAAAGTAGGTGTTTATAGAGTATTTAATTCTACCAACCAACGAGATAGATCACGAAACGCGCTCCAGCCTGAAGGTGTGGCAGGTAAGTATTTATTAATAGAAAAAACCCCGAATTTAAACGGCAGAATTTTGAGTTAATCGAGGTTATCGAGTTTAAAATAAGTGAAATTTTCGAAAAAATGATTTTTTATTTTTAAAGAAAACAGGTGGATTATTTTAGGTGGAAAGGAGAGGAAGAGCCCAATTAAGATTAACTGCACCGAAACCGCTTCAAATTCCGTCTCCTAAGTGCAAAGATATCGTAGTTTGTGTTGAATGCTGGTTCGCTGAGGTAAACTTTTATTGTTGGTATAATTTTCCGTTTTTCCGAGCTAGGTACGCGTGTGAGGTGTCAAAACACGCGTCTGCGCGCGGGCTAACGAACAACGGAGTATTTAGACGTAAGCGTAGTACAATATTTTGAATTTATGGTGAAAAAACGTAATTAGCAGAAAAGTAGGTGTTTATAGAGTATTTAATTCTACCAACCAACGAGATAGATCACGAAACGCGCTCCAGCCTGAAGGTGTGGCAGGTAAGTATTTATTAATAGCAAAAACCCCGAATTTAAACGGCAGAATTTTGAGTTAATCGAGGTTATCGAGTTTAAAATAAGTGAAATTTTCGAAAAAATGATTTTTTATTTTTAAAGAAAACAGGTGGATTATTTTAGGTGGAAAGGAGAGGCAGAGCCCAATTAAGATTAACTGCACCGAAACCGCTTCAAATTCCGTCTCCTAAGTGCAAAGATATCGTAGTTTGTGTTGAATGCTGGTTCGCTGAGGTAAACTTTTATTGTTGGTATAATTTTCCGTTTTTCCGAGCTAGGTACGCGTGTGAGGTGTCAAAACACGCGTCTGCGCGCGGGCTAACGAACAACGGAGTATTTAGAGGTAAGCGTAGTACAATATTTTGAATTTATGGTGAAAAAACGTAATTAGCAGAAAAGTAGGTGTTTATAGAGTATTTAATTCTACCAACCAACGAGATAGATCACGAAACGCGCTCCAGCCTGAAGGTGTGGCAGGTAAGTATTTATTAATAGCAAAAACCCCGAATTTAAACGGCAGAATTTTGAGTTAATCGAGGTTATCGAGTTTAAATTAAGTGAAATTTTCGAAAAAATGATTTTTTATTTTTAAAGAAAACAGGTGGATTATTTTAGGTGGAAAGGAGAGGCAGAGCCCAATTAAGATTAACTGCACCGAAACCGCTTCAAATTCCGTCTCCTAAGTGCAAAGATATCGTAGTTTGTGTTGAATGCTGGTTCGCTGAGGTAAACTTTTATTGTTGGTATAATTTTCCGTTTTTCCGAGCTAGGTACGCGTGTGAGGTGTCAAAACACGCGTCTGCGCGCGGGCTAACGAACAACGGAGTATTTAGACGTAAGCGTAGTACAATATTTTGAATTTATGGTGAAAAAACGTAATTAGCAGAAAAGTAGGTGTTTATAGAGTATTTAATTCTACCAACCAACGAGATAGATCACGAAACGCGCTCCAGCCTGTAGGTGTGGCAGGTAAGTATTTATTAATAGCAAAAACCCCGAATTTAAACGGCAGAATTTTGAGTTAATCGAGGTTATCGAGTTTAAAATAAGTGAAATTTTCGAAAAAATGATTTTTTATTTTTAAAGAAAACAGGTGGATTATTTTAGGTGGAAAGGAGAGGCAGAGCCCAATTAAGATTAACTGCACCGAAACCGCTTCAAATTCCGTCTCCTAAGTGCAAAGATATCGTAGTTTGTGTTGAATGCTGGTTCGCTGAGGTAAACTTTTATTGTTGGTATAATTTTCCGTTTTTCCGAGCTAGGTACGCGTGTGAGGTGTCAAAACACGCGTCTGCGCGCGGGCTAACGAACAACGGAGTATTTAGAGGTAAGCGTAGTACAATATTTTGAATTTATGGTGAAAAAACGTAATTAGCAGAAAAGTAGGTGTTTATAGAGTATTTAATTCTACCGACCAACGAGATAGATCACGAAACGCGCTCCAGCCTGTAGGTGTGGCAGGTAAGTATTTATTAATAGCAAAAACCCCGAATTTAAAAGGCAGAATTTTGAGTTAATCGAGGTTATCGAGTTTAAATTAAGTGAAATTTTCGAAAAAATGATTTTTTATTTTTAAAGTTAACAGGTGGATTATTTTAGGTGGAAAGGAGAGGCAGAGCCCAATTAAGATTAACTGCACCGAAACCGCTTCAAATTCCGTCTCCTAAGTGCAAAGATATCGTAGTTTGTGTTGAATGCTGGTTCGCTGAGGTAAACTTTTATTGTTGGTATAATTTTCCGTTTTTCCGAGCTAGGTACGCGTGTGAGGTGTCAAAACACGCGTCTGCGCGCGGGCTAACGAACAACGGAGTATTTAGACGTAAGCGTAGTACAATATTTTGAATTTATGGTGAAAAAACGTAATTAGCAGAAAAGTAGGTGTTTATAGAGTATTTAATTCTACCAACCAACGAGATAGATCACGAAACGCGCTCCAGCCTGAAGGTGTGGCAGGTAAGTATTTATTAATAGCAAAAACCCCGAATTTAAACGGCAGAATTTTGAGTTAATCGAGGTTATCGAGTTTAAAATAAGTGAAATTTTCGAAAAAATGATTTTTTATTTTTAAAGAAAACAGGTGGATTATTTTAGGTGGAAAGGAGAGGCAGAGCCCAATTAAGATTAACTGCACCGAAACCGCTTCAAATTCCGTCTCCTAAGTGCAAAGATATCGTAGTTTGTGTTGAATGCTGGTTCGCTGAGGTAAACTTTTATTGTTGGTATAATTTTCCGTTTTTCCGAGCTAGGTACGCGTGTGAGGTGTCAAAACACGCGTCTGCGCGCGGGCTAACGAACAACGGAGTATTTAGAGGTAAGCGTAGTACAATATTTTGAATTTATGGTGAAAAAACGTAATTAGCAGAAAAGTAGGTGTTTATAGAGTATTTAATTCTACCAACCAACGAGATAGATCACGAAACGCGCTCCAGCCTGAAGGTGTGGCAGGTAAGTATTTATTAATAGCAAAAACCCCGAATTTAAACGGCAGAATTTTGAGTTAATCGAGGTTATCGAGTTTAAAATAAGTGAAATTTTCGAAAAAATGATTTTTTATTTTTAAAGAAAACAGGTGGATTATTTTAGGTGGAAAGGAGAGGCAGAGCCCAATTAAGATTAACTGCACCGAAACCGCTTCAAATTCCGTCTCCTAAGTGCAAAGATATCGTAGTTTGTGTTGAATGCTGGTTCGCTGAGGTAAACTTTTATTGTTGGTATAATTTTCCGTTTTTCCGAGCTAGGTACGCGTGTGAGGTGTCAAAACACGCGTCTGCGCGCGGGCTAACGAACAACGGAGTATTTAGAGGTAAGCGTAGTACAATATTTTGAATTTATGGTGAAAAAACGTAATTAGCAGAAAAGTAGGTGTTTATAGAGTATTTAATTCTACCAACCAACGAGATAGATCACGAAACGCGCTCCAGCCTGTAGGTGTGGCAGGTAAGTATTTATTAATAGCAAAAACCCCGAATTTAAACGGCAGAATTTTGAGTTAATCGAGGTTATCGAGTTTAAAATAAGTGAAATTTTCGAAAAAATGATTTTTTATTTTTAAAGAAAACAGGTGGATTATTTTAGGTGGAAAGGAGAGGCAGAGCCCAATTAAGATTAACTGCACCGAAACCGCTTCAAATTCCGTCTCCTAAGTGCAAAGATATCGTAGTTTGTGTTGAATGCTGGTTCGCTGAGGTAAACTTTTATTGTTGGTATAATTTTCCGTTTTTCCGAGCTAGGTACGCGTGTGAGGTGTCAAAACACGCGTCTGCGCGCGGGCTAACGAACAACGGAGTATTTAGAGGTAAGCGTAGTACAATATTTTGAATTTATGGTGAAAAAACGTAATTAGCAGAAAAGTAGGTGTTTATAGAGTATTTAATTCTACCAACCAACGAGATAGATCACGAAACGCGCTCCAGCCTGTAGGTGTGGCAGGTAAGTATTTATTAATAGCAAAAACCCCGAATTTAAACGGCAGAATTTTGAGTTAATCGAGGTTATCGAGTTTAAATTAAGTGAAATTTTCGAAAAAATGATTTTTTATTTTTAAAGTTAACAGGTGGATTATTTTAGGTGGAAAGGAGAGGCAGAGCCCAATTAAGATTAACTGCACCGAAACCGCTTCAAATTCCGTCTCCTAAGTGCAAAGATATCGTAGTTTGTGTTGAATGCTGGTTCGCTGAGGTAAACTTTTATTGTTGGTATAATTTTCCGTTTTTCCGAGCTAGGTACGCGTGTGAGGTGTCAAAACACGCGTCTGCGCGCGGGCTAACGAACAACGGAGTATTTAGACGTAAGCGTAGTACAATATTTTGAATTTATGGTGAAAAAACGTAATTAGCAGAAAAGTAGGTGTTTATAGAGTATTTAATTCTACCAACCAACGAGATAGATCACGAAACGCGCTCCAGCCTGAAGGTGTGGCAGGTAAGTATTTATTAATAGCAAAAACCCCGAATTTAAACGGCAGAATTTTGAGTTAATCGAGGTTATCGAGTTTAAAATAAGTGAAATTTTCGAAAAAATGATTTTTTATTTTTAAAGAAAACAGGTGGATTATTTTAGGTGGAAAGGAGAGGCAGAGCCCAATTAAGATTAACTGCACCGAAACCGCTTCAAATTCCGTCTCCTAAGTGCAAAGATATCGTAGTTTGTGTTGAATGCTGGTTCGCTGAGGTAAACTTTTATTGTTGGTATAATTTTCCGTTTTTCCGAGCTAGGTACGCGTGTGAGGTGTCAAAACACGCGTCTGCGCGCGGGCTAACGAACAACGGAGTATTTAGACGTAAGCGTAGTACAATATTTTGAATTTATGGTGAAAAAACGTAATTAGCAGAAAAGTAGGTGTTTATAGAGTATTTAATTCTACCAACCAACGAGATAGATCACGAAACGCGCTCCAGCCTGAAGGTGTGGCAGGTAAGTATTTATTAATAGCAAAAACCCCGAATTTAAACGGCAGAATTTTGAGTTAATCGAGGTTATCGAGTTTAAAATAAGTGAAATTTTCGAAAAAATGATTTTTTATTTTTAAAGAAAACAGGTGGATTATTTTAGGTGGAAAGGAGAGGCAGAGCCCAATTAAGATTAACTGCACCGAAACCGCTTCAAATTCCGTCTCCTAAGTGCAAAGATATCGTAGTTTGTGTTGAATGCTGGTTCGCTGAGGTAAACTTTTATTGTTGGTATAATTTTCCGTTTTTCCGAGCTAGGTACGCGTGTGAGGTGTCAAAACACGCGTCTGCGCGCGGGCTAACGAACAACGGAGTATTTAGAGGTAAGCGTAGTACAATATTTTGAATTTATGGTGAAAAAACGTAATTAGCAGAAAAGTAGGTGTTTATAGAGTATTTAATTCTACCAACCAACGAGATAGATCACGAAACGCGCTCCAGCCTGAAGGTGTGGCAGGTAAGTATTTATTAATAGCAAAACCCCCAATTTTAACGGCAGAATTTTGAGTTAATCGAGGTTATCGAGTTTAAAATAAGTGAAATTTTCGAAAAAATGATTTTTTATTTTTAAAGAAAACAGGTGGATTATTTTAGGTGGAAAGGAGAGGCAGAGCCCAATTAAGATTAACTGCACCGAAACCGCTTCAAATTCCGTCTCCTAAGTGCAAAGATATCGTAGTTTGTGTTGAATGCTGGTTCGCTGAGGTAAACTTTTATTGTTGGTATAATTTTCCGTTTTTCCGAGCTAGGTACGCGTGTGAGGTGTCAAAACACGCGTCTGCGCGCGGGCTAACGAACAACGGAGTATTTAAACGTAAGCGTAGTACAATATTTTGAATTTATGGTGAAAAAACGTAATTAGCAGAAAAGTAGGTGTTTATAGAGTATTTAATTCTACCAACCAACGAGATAGATCACGAAACGCGCTCCAGCCTGAAGGTGTGGCAGGTAAGTATTTATTAATAGCAAAAACCCCGAATTTAAACGGCAGAATTTTGAGTTAATCGAGGTTATCGAGTTTAAATTAAGTGAAATTTTCGAAAAAATGATTTTTTATTTTTAAAGAAAACAGGTGGATTATTTTAGGTGGAAAGGAGAGGCAGAGCCCAATTAAGATTAACTGCACCGAAACCGCTTCAAATTCCGTCTCCTAAGTCCAAAGATATCGTAGTTTGTGTTGAATGCTGGTTCGCTGAGGTAAACTTTTATTGTTGGTATAATTTTCCGTTTTTCCGAGCTAGGTACGCGTGTGAGGTGTCAAAACACGCGTCTGCGCGCGGGCTAACGAACAACGGAGTATTTAGACGTAAGCGTAGTACAATATTTTGAATTTATGGTGAAAAAACGTAATTAGCAGAAAAGTAGGTGTTTATAGAGTATTTAATTCTACCAACCAACGAGATAGATCACGAAACGCGCTCCAGCCTGAAGGTGTGGCAGGTAAGTATTTATTAATAGCAAAAACCCCGAATTTAAACGGCAGAATTTTGAGTTAATCGAGGTTATCGAGTTTAAAATAAGTGAAATTTTCGAAAAAATGATTTTTTATTTTTAAAGAAAACAGGTGGATTATTTTAGGTGGAAAGGAGAGGAAGAGCCCAATTAAGATTAACTGCACCGAAACCGCTTCAAATTCCGTCTCCTAAGTGCAAAGATATCGTAGTTTGTGTTGAATGCTGGTTCGCTGAGGTAAACTTTTATTGTTGGTATAATTTTCCGTTTTTCCGAGCTAGGTACGCGTGTGAGGTGTCAAAACACGCGTCTGCGCGCGGGCTAACGAACAACGGAGTATTTAGAGGTAAGCGTAGTACAATATTTTGAATTTATGGTGAAAAAACGTAATTAGCAGAAAAGTAGGTGTTTATAGAGTATTTAATTCTACCAACCAACGAGATAGATCACGAAACGCGCTCCAGCCTGAAGGTGTGGCAGGTAAGTATTTATTAATAGCAAAAACCCCGAATTTAAACGGCAGAATTTTGAGTTAATCGAGGTTATCGAGTTTAAAATAAGTGAAATTTTCGAAAAAATGATTTTTTATTTTTAAAGAAAACAGGTGGATTATTTTAGGTGGAAAGGAGAGGCAGAGCCCAATTAAGATTAACTGCACCGAAACCGCTTCAAATTCCGTCTCCTAAGTGCAAAGATATCGTAGTTTGTGTTGAATGCTGGTTCGCTGAGGTAAACTTTTATTGTTGGTATAATTTTCCGTTTTTCCGAGCTAGGTACGCGTGTGAGGTGTCAAAACACGCGTCTGCGCGCGGGCTAACGAACAACGGAGTATTTAGACGTAAGCGTAGTACAATATTTTGAATTTATGGTGAAAAAACGTAATTAGCAGAAAAGTAGGTGTTTATAGAGTATTTAATTCTACCAACCAACGAGATAGATCACGAAACGCGCTCCAGCCTGAAGGTGTGGCAGGTAAGTATTTATTAATAGCAAAAACCCCGAATTTAAACGGCAGAATTTTGAGTTAATCGAGGTTATCGAGTTTAAAATAAGTGAAATTTTCGAAAAAATGATTTTTTATTTTTAAAGAAAACAGGTGGATTATTTTAGGTGGAAAGGAGAGGAAGAGCCCAATTAAGATTAACTGCACCGAAACCGCTTCAAATTCCGTCTCCTAAGTGCAAAGATATCGTAGTTTGTGTTGAATGCTGGTTCGCTGAGGTAAACTTTTATTGTTGGTATAATTTTCCGTTTTTCCGAGCTAGGTACGCGTGTGAGGTGTCAAAACACGCGTCTGCGCGCGGGCTAACGAACAACGGAGTATTTAGACGTAAGCGTAGTACAATATTTTGAATTTATGGTGAAAAAACGTAATTAGCAGAAAAGTAGGTGTTTATAGAGTATTTAATTCTACCAACCAACGAGATAGATCACGAAACGCGCTCCAGCCTGAAGGTGTGGCAGGTAAGTATTTATTAATAGCAAAAACCCCGAATTTAAACGGCAGAATTTTGAGTTAATCGAGGTTATCGAGTTTAAAATAAGTGAAATTTTCGAAAAAATGATTTTTTATTTTTAAAGAAAACAGGTGGATTATTTTAGGTGGAAAGGAGAGGCAGAGCCCAATTAAGATTAACTGCACCGAAACCGCTTCAAATTCCGTCTCCTAAGTGCAAAGATATCGTAGTTTGTGTTGAATGCTGGTTCGCTGAGGTAAACTTTTATTGTTGGTATAATTTTCCGTTTTTCCGAGCTAGGTACGCGTGTGAGGTGTCAAAACACGCGTCTGCGCGCGGGCTAACGAACAACGGAGTATTTAGACGTAAGCGTAGTACAATATTTTGAATTTATGGTGAAAAAACGTAATTAGCAGAAAAGTAGGTGTTTATAGAGTATTTAATTCTACCAACCAACGAGATAGATCACGAAACGCGCTCCAGCCTGAAGGTGTGGCAGGTAAGTATTTATTAATAGCAAAAACCCCGAATTTAAACGGCAGAATTTTGAGTTAATCGAGGTTATCGAGTTTAAAATAAGTGAAATTTTCGAAAAAATGATTTTTTATTTTTAAAGAAAACAGGTGGATTATTTTAGGTGGAAAGGAGAGGCAGAGCCCAATTAAGATTAACTGCACCGAAACCGCTTCAAATTCCGTCTCCTAAGTGCAAAGATATCGTAGTTTGTGTTGAATGCTGGTTCGCTGAGGTAAACTTTTATTGTTGGTATAATTTTCCGTTTTTCCGAGCTAGGTACGCGTGTGAGGTGTCAAAACACGCGTCTGCGCGCGGGCTAACGAACAACGGAGTATTTAGACGTAAGCGTAGTACAATATTTTGAATTTATGGTGAAAAAACGTAATTAGCAGAAAAGTAGGTGTTTATAGAGTATTTAATTCTACCAACCAACGAGATAGATCACGAAACGCGCTCCAGCCTGAAGGTGTGGCAGGTAAGTATTTATTAATAGCAAAAACCCCGAATTTAAACGGCAGAATTTTGAGTTAATCGAGGTTATCGAGTTTAAAATAAGTGAAATTTTCGAAAAAATGATTTTTTATTTTTAAAGAAAACAGGTGGATTATTTTAGGTGGAAAGGAGAGGCAGAGCCCAATTAAGATTAACTGCACCGAAACCGCTTCAAATTCCGTCTCCTAAGTGCAAAGATATCGTAGTTTGTGTTGAATGCTGGTTCGCTGAGGTAAACTTTTATTGTTGGTATAATTTTCCGTTTTTCCGAGCTAGGTACGCGTGTGAGGTGTCAAAACACGCGTCTGCGCGCGGGCTAACGAACAACGGAGTATTTAGACGTAAGCGTAGTACAATATTTTGAATTTATGGTGAAAAAACGTAATTAGCAGAAAAGTAGGTGTTTATAGAGTATTTAATTCTACCAACCAACGAGATAGATCACGAAACGCGCTCCAGCCTGAAGGTGTGGCAGGTAAGTATTTATTAATAGCAAAAACCCCGAATTTAAACGGCAGAATTTTGAGTTAATCGAGGTTATCGAGTTTAAAATAAGTGAAATTTTCGAAAAAATGATTTTTTATTTTTAAAGAAAACAGGTGGATTATTTTAGGTGGAAAGGAGAGGAAGAGCCCAATTAAGATTAACTGCACCGAAACCGCTTCAAATTCCGTCTCCTAAGTGCAAAGATATCGTAGTTTGTGTTGAATGCTGGTTCGCTGAGGTAAACTTTTATTGTTGGTATAATTTTCCGTTTTTCCGAGCTAGGTACGCGTGTGAGGTGTCAAAACACGCGTCTGCGCGCGGGCTAACGAACAACGGAGTATTTAGACGTAAGCGTAGTACAATATTTTGAATTTATGGTGAAAAAACGTAATTAGCAGAAAAGTAGGTGTTTATAGAGTATTTAATTCTACCAACCAACGAGATAGATCACGAAACGCGCTCCAGCCTGAAGGTGTGGCAGGTAAGTATTTATTAATAGCAAAAACCCCGAATTTAAACGGCAGAATTTTGAGTTAATCGAGGTTATCGAGTTTAAAATAAGTGAAATTTTCGAAAAAATGATTTTTTATTTTTAATTGTATGGCAGTCTCCCTCTTTGACCTGCATGATCTTGTCAAAGCGCAATTTGAACTTGAAGCGATCGGTATATCGCAGAACGCTCGTAAACATAAAGAAAATGAAAGAGCGCTAAAAGTATTAGATGATACCAGTAGACGCGTATCAAATGGTAGTCAATGGGAAGTAGGGTTGCTATGGAAGCACGACCAGATAGAACTACCTAATAACTACCATCAGGCCCGGCAACGGTTACACGGTATCGAAAGACGCATGCGGAAGGATGCCGGTTACGCGGAAGCTTATTCAAAGCAAATAGACTGGCTCCTAGAGGAAGGCTATGCAAGGAAGTTGGAAGGGGAAATGGATCAAACACCAATTTGGTACTTACCACACTTTGGTGTGGTGAACCCAAACAAACCCGGTAAACTTCGCCTAGTCTTCGACGCAGCCGCTGCGTCTCACGGTACGTGCCTGAATGATAATTTATTGACCGGACCGGACCTATTAAACTCACTTCCAGGCATTCTAATTAGATTCCGAATAGGTCCAATAGGATTCACAGGGGACATTGCGGACATGTTTATGCGAATTAGAATAAGGGCCGAGGATCAAGGCGCACAATTATTTTTGTGGAGAGGCGCGGATCAGACCCGAGAGCCGAGCGTGTTCGCAATGAACTCGATGATTTTTGGAGCAACCTCATCTCCGACAACGGCAATTTACATATTGAATAAGAATGCCAGTGAGTTTGAGGATAAGTATCCAGAGGCCGTAGAGGCCATTAGAAGCAAACACTATATGGACGATTATTTAGACAGTGCTTGGACAGAGCAGCAAGCTAATAAGCTTATAGAGGAAGTGACCCATATTCACGCGTCCGGTGGATTTAATATACGGGGGTGGGTCACCAACTCATCAGAACTGATGAATAAGCTCAAAGTAGACATGCCAGAAAAGGTGGCCCTCGAGAAGGGTCTAGGCATTATGGAAAGAACGCTAGGTTTAATTTGGGCACCTAAAGAGGATGAGTTAGGTTTTGACCTATCTTTTAAAAGACTTCCCGAAGACATAAAGAACGGTAGCATAGTGCCTACTAAACGTCAATTCTTGAGCTTCATTATGTCGATTTATGACCCTTTAGGGTTTCTGTATCCGTGTATAATCCAGTCTAGGATACTAATGCAGGCGATTTGGAAGTCGGGGATTCAATGGGATGAACCATTGAAAGACAAGGACGCCAAGGTATGGTTCGCCTGGCTCAATAATTTGGAGAAGTTGCAAGAGGTAAAAATACCACGTTGGTATGGGCTTGACCTTCGTGACATTGAACTTCATGTGTTCGGCGACGCTAGCGAGCTAGCCTACGCAGCCGTAGCGTATTTAGTGGGATATGACGCCACCGGGAATAGGGAGGTTGTCATGCTAGCCGGAAAAGCCCGGGTTGCACCACAAAAAGTGGTTTCAATCCCTCGTCTCGAGTTGCAAGCGGCCCTGTTAGCTTGCCGACTTGCAAACACGATGGAGACCGAACTAGGGCTACCTATTAAATGTAAAACGTACTGGACCGACAGTAAGACGGTCCTCAAATGGATAAATTCTGATGCCCAGGAATTCCAACGATTTGTGTCCCATAGATTGGCGGAGATAGATAAACTATCGGACCGAGGCAATTGGCGCTGGGTACCCTCGGAGGAGAACCCTGCAGACAAAGCGACCCGATTGTCTTGGCCCGATAGCCACGCAGCATGGCTGCGTGGCCCCTTGTTTCTTTGTGATCCACAGGAGCAGTGGCCGGTGTGTCGCGAGGCTGAGGCGGCGGAGGCGGAACTCGAGCGCATTCAGCGGGTCCACGCTACAGCTGAGCCAGCAGCACCACTCCTCCAGTACGAGCGCTACTCGTCGTGGGTACGAGTACGGCGCGTCATGGCGCGCGTCCTGATATTCATCGGCCGATGTCGCAAGCGTCGGTCGTCTCCAGAGATGCAGCGGCGCGACATAGAAGAAGCGCACAACCATCTCATGAGGTTGTGCCAGGAAGACAGCTTTAAGAACGAGCGGGCCGCCATCCTTAAAGGCTTGCCCGTTCCCAAGAACAGTAATATTAAAGTTTTAGATCCAATGATCACAGACGACGGGCTGCTACGGGTCAGGGGACGCCTGAGTGCCTGCGAGGTGCTCACTTTCGAAGAGAGGCATCCCATTACATTAGATGGTCGTCACCCTCTGACCCGAAAACTCATAGCCTACTATCATGGGCTGGCCCTACATGCCAACCATGAGACCGTCGTAAACAACTTAAGGGAAAAATATTGGGTAACAAAAGTAAGGACCTCTGTTAAGGCTGTGGTCGCTAATTGCCAATTGTGTAAAACTTCCAGAGCAAGGCCGGCACCACCCAAAATGGGTGACCTACCACTCGCGAGAGTGACGACGTCCAGACGAGCCTTCGTCCGAGTGGGCGTGGACTACTTCGGCCCGATGGAGGTGGCGATTGGGCGGCGCAGCGAGAAGAGGTGGGGTGCCCTATTCACTTGCCTCACAACGCGCGCCGTTCACCTTGAACTGGCCGCCTCGCTGAGCGCCGATTCGGCGATACTCGCCCTGCGGCGCCTCATTGCGCGCCGCGGGCAGCCGGCGCACATGTACTCTGACCAGGGTACAAATTTCATCGGGGCCAACTCCGAGCTCCGAGCAGCCCTGAAAGACCTAAACCAGGGTCAAATCAGGGCCGAAGCCATCAACCGCGGCATCGAGTGGCACTTCAATCCCCCGGCAGCCCCACACATGGGTGGCTGCTGGGAAAGGCTCGTGCGTTCAGTAAAAAACGCCCTTCGCAGCACGCTCAAGGAACGTGCACCACGTGAGGAGGTCCTATATACCCTCCTCACCGAGGCCGAGCTGATCATCAACAGCCGGCCTCTGAGCTACGTCCACGACGATCACGACCAGCCCATGGTCCTGACTCCCAATCATCTGCTCCTGGGCACGGCGTCCGGGAGCACTCCGTTCGCGTCAGCAGACGACGAGGACGTCGACTTCCGACGGCAGTGGCGGCGCGTAAGCGCGCTCGCCATGTTCTGGCGGCGCTGGCTGAGGGAGTATCTCCCAACTCTACAAAGAAGAGAAAAGTGGGCAAACAATGTGCCAAATGTGCGGGTTGGTGATATCGTAGTGATCGCGGACAATAACAAAGAACGCAGTGCGTGGACCAAAGGAGTGATTAAAGCAGTGTACAACGGCAACGATGGCATCGTTCGTGTCGTCGATGTAAAGACAATAAGTGGGGTCCTGCGTCGGCCCGTAGCAAAGATCGTCGTGCTTCCCACCGACCAGGATGTAATGCGGTGGAACCCTGTTACAGGGGGTGGAATGTTGGGGAAGCACGATGACACACATGTAGAATCATAAGTACCTATGTAAACATGGGAAACATATATAGGTTCGATTCCTATAGGAAACCCATTAAATAAAAAGCGAGAACGTAATCTAAAGTTATTATATACCTAGATCATGGGTTCGATCCCTATGTCATGCGATTTAAAATGCATAAGGCTCTCATATTTGTTGTGTAAAAATAATTATATAAGAAATAAAGCACTCAAGTGCCATGTAGAATGTTTAAATGAAGAAAAATGAGCTTAGCTCTCATTATTTTAACAATGTAGCCTTATATACTAGTGTATTTACCTTCTGGGAATCATAATTCCATACGAAAATATGTTAAAAGTACAAATTACCTTTATATACTGACAAAAATGTTAATAACTTTTTATGTAAAGGAGATACACTATTTTAATCAATCGCAATCGCTTAGTTAGGTCAAAATACCTTAGAATGAGTACTTTACATAATGTAAATAGGACGCGATGTACAGTTTGCGAACAATTCTATTGTTCTTTAATGTAAACAGTATTATATATCAAGATAACTGCGTAGTATCTCTTCCCCGCGTCCCTTTCACTACCCCCGGCACGCCCAAATCCGGCGGTACCCCGCAGACACCCGATCCCCTGCATCACCCCCTGTCTAATCGAGGTGTCTAGAATAATTGGTTGTATATTAAAGATTAGTACGTGACTCACACGCAACTTGTGCGTATGTGACAAGTTTACTAATATCCAGACTCTGGAAAATTCGAATCAATCGTCATTTCCTTGTCAGTCAATCGTCACTCATTCGTCTCTGAATCTCCAACGAAGTAGCACCTTTGTCGCGTTCCATGTTCTGCTGCTTCGTATCGCGCTCAGTTTTTTAGGACATCTAGTTTTCTCTAGATTTAGTTCCATAGTTTATATTATTTCGTTATTGCCGTGTTAAATCGTAGTTTGTTTTCTTGTAACAGTTATAGTCATAGTGTTAAGTTTTGATGTACACTTTTGTGACATAACTGTGATTATCGTGTAACTTGTGATGCAATATACATATTAAGCTGACAAGTGGTTTTTTTGGTGAATAAAGCCTTCCGACACCCCCGCCTAACAGACTGAGCTCTCGTCTGCTACAGATATCGTAGTTTGTGGTGAATGCTGGTTCGCTGAGGTAAACTTTTATTGTTGGTATAATTTTCCGTTTTTCCGAGCTAGGTACGCGTGTGAGGTATCAAAACACGCGTCTGCGCACGGGCTAACGAACAACGGAGTATTTAGAGGTAAGCGTAGTACAATATTTTGAATTTATGGTGAAAAAACGTAATTAGCAGAAAAGTAGGTGTTTATAGAGTATTTAATTCTACCAACCAACGAGGTAGATCACGAAACGCGCTCCAGCCTGAAGGTGTGGCAGGTTAGTATTTATTAATAGCAAAAAGCCCGAATTTAAACGGCAGAATTTTGAGTTAATCGAGGTTATCGAGTTTAAAATAAGTGAAATTTTCGAAAAAAATATTTTTTATTTTTAAAGAAAACAGGTGGATTATTTTAGATGAAAAGGAGAGGCAGAGCCCAATTAAGATTAACTGCACCGAAACCGCTTCAAATTCCGTCTCCTAAGTGCAAAGATATCGTAGTTTGTGTTGAATGCTGGTTCGCTGAGGTAAACTTTTATTGTTGGTATAATTTTCCGTTTTTCCGAGCTAGGTACGCGTGTGAGGTGTCAAAACACGCGTCTGCGCGCGGGCTAACGAACAACGGAGTATTTAGACGTAAGCGTAGTACAATATTTTGAATTTATGGTGAAAAAACGTAATTAAATTACAGGGTAGCGAGCATATTTTACCAAAGACTAACTCAAATGGCGTGAATTTAGTTTCCGTATGTACTGATGTGTTGAAGGAAAAACACCAATATGGAAGCCATTGACTCCATGCGTCTGGATGATTATCTGTTTGAATACGTAAGAAAGAGCCTAAATTCTTATGTGTATTTTCCAACGCACCTATACTTTGGTGGTGGTAAGCTGTGGAATTTAAATGAGTTATTTTTAAAAGTTTACAAACCTCTTGAAATACTGTAGACATAAACTCGGATCCTCTGTCTGTTGCTATTTCCTTCGGTAACCCGTAGCGAAGAATAAAACTGTTAACTAAAGCTTGAGCCACTTCTGTTGACTTTTTAGAAATTAAAGGATGTGCCACAACATACTTAGTCAACTCACATTGTATGGTTAGTATATAAGAAAAATTAAAATTATCCCTATCTAATGGTCCTACTAAATCTAAAAATATTTTATCAAATGCTGTTGTTGCCGTAGAGGTAATAACCATCGGCTCCTTTACATGTCTTGCATATTTCTCCTTTTGGCACTTTGGACATTTTTTTACAAATTCTCGAACGTCTCGTTCTAACCCTGGCCAGTAAAAATACTTTTTGATATTATTAACCATCCTTCTCATGCCCGCGTGGCCACTGGTGGGCAGGAGATGGAAGTCATTAAGAATAACTGTCCTGTCATCTTTATCGTCTATTCTTCGAACATCATTTATTATATAAATTCGCGGTACGTACCTATCATTTGACGATTTAATCTCACTCAATAATTCTTTAATAAACTCATTTTGCTCTCTATTCTTCATAATACATATTTCGTCGACGTCTATTAATTTGCAAAATCTACTTAACTGCCTCACAAATGCGGCTCGCGTCAATTGTGATTGGTAGTCGGGATTAATAAAAATTGTTGACTTGCTTTCTACATAATAAAATGCGTTTTTCTCTTCAGTAATTTTATTTTGCTTTCTCAAAATATCTAACTCTTTTTCCTCGCTAAATCTAAGTTCTATTGCCTCTCTTGGTTTCGTATGACTTCCTACTACACATGGTTGATCAGGCCAAGTGCTGTCAGTCGTCGTACTACTACGTGGGCTTTGCATTTTGCTCGCCTGTGCCCTAGTTGTTACATTTATATAATATTCACCCATATTCTTTAAATCTTCACTTGTAAAAGAAATCCGGGACAATGCATCTGCAGCTGCGTTGTCCGTACCCTTTATATACTCTACAAAGTAATCGTACTCTTCTAATATTAATCTAAATTTCATAAGCCTACTCGATGGATCCCGCATATTAAAAAGATAAATTAATGGACGATGATCCGTCAATATTTTGAATTTTCTACCATACAGATATGGACGGAAATATTTTACTGCCCAAACTATTGCCAATAACTCCTTTTCGATTGTTGGGTATCGCTGTTCTGCACTATTTAAACTTCTACTGGCATATGCAACTGGTTTTTTATTTCCATTACTTAAAATAGCGCCAATTGAATAACCTGAAGCGTCTGTTTGTACTATAAATTGATTTGTTTCTGTAAAATCTGGATATTGCAGAACAGGAGGAGAAACTAAACACTGCTTTAAATCTTCAAATGTTTTCTGACAATCTTGGTCCCAAATAAAATTCGCATTTTTCCTACATAATTTGTGTAATGGATATGCTTTTTCCGCAAAGTTCGGTATAAACTTTCTATAATAATTAACAAAAGCTGTGAAACGCTTGACTTTTTCGACTGATTTTGGGCAAGGATAATTTTGGACAATTTTTATTTTATCCGGATCGGGCACAACTCCTTCACGAGACACTACATGTCCTAAGTATAGCATTTCCTTTTTGAAAAACTCACATTTTACGGAGTGGCAGACCGGCGGCTAAAGTGCGCTGTGATTCGTAGACATTGATGCAGTCGTCCGCGAATATGCCGAACAAGCCATTGAGAGACCCTTCGGGGCGTTTTATCGGGAATCGCTCCTCCCAGGGCGATTCAAACGGCCCTTCTCAGGGCCAATCCAACGGCCCTTCTCAGGGCCAATCCAAAGGCCCTTCTCAGGGCCAATCCAACGGCCCTTCTCAGGGCCAACCTAACGGCCCTTCTCAGGGCCACGCCAACGGCGCTTTGGCGTCGGAAGCTGACCGCGCATCTGCGGCCAGCTTATTTAGAAGGCCATACGAGTTGTCGGACTCCGACGACTCCAATATGGACACATCGGCGGCTGAGAGTGACCTCTTCAAGCGGAAGAGGTCCGAGGGCTCCTTGGAGTCGACCGGAGGCAAGGCGAAGAAGAGGTCGAAGTATAAAAAGGCTTCGACTTCTGCTGCGCCTTCTTCCCACAATGTGGGTTTGGTGGATGCCGAGCGCCAGTTAAATCTGGCAAAAAGAGCGCAACTCCAGTTGGACTTGGAGGAGAGGGTCGCCGCCAAGGAGCAGCAAGCGCAAGTTGCCAGGTCGAGGGCTGGCTATGGTGCATCCAATGTACTGTATGCCGACCACTCCCTGGCGGAACTGGAGCGCATGGCGCAGGAGGATCGGCAGGAGGTTCTGGAGGTCGCCTCTAAGTCGTCCAATTTGAAGGGGACCTTCCAGAAGGCCCTCAAATGCCGGGCCGCCAGCATGTACGGCATTATAACAGGCAGAAGGAGGCGGCGGAGCGCGCGCGGGAGGACGATCCTGACGCGGCGCCGCTCCGAAGGCAGAGGATAAGGTCGAAGAAGACGTCAGTACGATAGTCATCTCCGACTCCTCCCAGGTGGAGGCCAGCAGGCAATGGGTGCGGGGGCACCCTTGCCTGTATTGCACAGGTCTCCACCAGTGTCGGACGGGAATGGCCAGGTGTTCCCGGCCATTCCCGTAGCTTCCCAACCTGGGGGGCGTGCGGGGCCCGCCAGCTAGGCGGGCATGCGCCGGGAGGGTTGTGGATGTAAAGGCTGAGCCGGTTTCCCATGGCCCTCCCATTACGGCGATGTGGGAACACCGCTGAGTTTTAGTGGGTATACTGTCGTTAGCGACAGGAGTCCCACATACCCCAGACTCGTCCCCCACGAGCGGGGATGCGTAATGCATTTCTCAGCGACAAAAAAAAAAAAAAAAAAAGGTTAGGTTAGGTTAGGTTAGGTTGCGGGAGGGATGGGGTGCATGTTGAGAAGCCTCCTCGTGGCGCACCCTGGGCAACGTCGGCTCCAACTGCCCACCAGGCTTTGGTGGGCACTTGGGGCCGGCGGCTAATTCTCAACAAACGGGGAAGGGTCATGGTTCCAATCACCGATCATCCATGATGGTCGGTGAAGGGAACCGGGCTACAGACGGGCACACGCCTACTCCTCCTCTGCTTACAGAGGGAGGTGAGTTGGCGTACAATGGGGAGGGGCGGTGCACACCGCTGCACCCACGGAATGTGGGTGGTGGAGGGTCGTCAAATGCCCACGCTGCGTCTGTCCGGCATCCGGCGGCAGCGAGGAGACGTCGGGGCGCTGGCTGGTTCTGCCCAGCCGTCGGCCACCCCGTAATCCTGAGTTCAGGAACGGGGGTCCGGGCCACTGAGGCCCGGGCCGCGAGGAAGATAACCTCTCTAAAAAATTACCCCAATCCCAAGGTCTAGCGTGCCGAGGGGATGAATGGCCGGAGGGGATCCGGTCGTTAGCGCAAAAAAGGGACCTCACCCTTAAAAAGGAAAATAAATGAAATGCAGGCTAATGGAAAAAATCCCCAGGCGGGCAACCTCCTCATGGAGGAACAATCCCGTCCTTCTACGGAAGGCAGCCCCACCGTATATGGGGGGGGCACCAATAGTCTCGTAGGCCGGCAGACCATCGCCGACCTTCGTCAACCAAGTCTTGCGTCGCAAGAAAAGGAGCTCCGGGTTAGCCTGGAGCGCCTGTGCGACGCAACAAAGCCACGTGCCGTCGTTGACGGCAACAAGAGCCGAGGAGGCTCATGTCCTGAGAAGGACCGACTGTCCGACCAGGACAGGCGCAGTCACACCAGCGCATTAAAGGGGAAACACTCCCTTTCCTCTAGCGAGGAAAACCTGGCAGTAGCCAAAATTGGTACTGCGCAGAGGGGGCGTGGGCGAGTGGGAGCTGGCGGAGGCTCCGCTCGGTTACCGGACCGCGACTTAAGGGGCCGATTTCTGCGGCCCGCTACGCCGGCGGGACCAATGATGGGCACTGAGAGCGACGGGACCCAGGGGGACCCGAGTGAAGACTCCGCTGCGTCCCCGCTGTTGCTGCCAAGCAACAAGGCGGAGATGAATGCCGCAAGGCGGACGCAGCGGAAGGCGGTGGCGGCTGACGAGGTCGGCGAAATGGCCCGACTGGCCCGAGAGCGACGATCTGCTCAGGCGGCTGCCGGAGAGAGCCTGTCGGCGGTGGCGCTCAGTCGCCAAGTTTTGGACGGCGTGGACGTTGTTCTGAAGGTTGCCACAAAATCTGGCAGCTTGAAGGGCACGTTCACGCGCGCTCTAAAGGAGGCGGCTAGCGACATAAAAGAGGCAGTTGGCGTCCTCCTTAGTCGCACAAGCTCAGACGAGACGGTGAAGCTGTGGGAGGAGAACAGCCGTCTCAGATCTGAGCTCGAGGACCTCAAGCGGGAGCTTGCTGCGCAAAGGGCGGAATTGCAGCGGAGTCGCCCTGCGGCCACCGATTCCGCTCCCGTCGCTGCCTTGACACCGCCGGCCTAGTTGTCGGTCCCTGCCCCCGCACCTGCGGATGCTGAGATCGAGAAGATTGTTCGCATCTGCATGCTGCAGTGTGGGGGTATGCTGAATGCCCGTCTGCAGGGCCTGGAGCCGAGGCTTCTCCCAGCAGAGATTCTCCGGCCGCCGCTCGCTGCGGATAGGAGGAGGAACGGGGAGCCCGCTAAACCGGGTCCAGCGGCCGGCAAAGGGACCAAAAAGCCTGCGGAGGCCGCGTCCGCGTCCACTTCTCGGACGGCCACCCACCCGGCGACCGCACCCTCAGCGAACGCGCCCTCGGCGACTGCACCCGGGTCCACCACGGAGACCTGGACGGCGGTCGTCAAGAGGGGCCGCCGTAAGAGGAAGACGGCACCGCCACCACTGGTGCCTGCTGGAGCACCGACATCGGCACCCAAGAAGGCTCAAGGGCCGCCTAGGATCAGAGTCCCACGCTCCGCGGCTGTGGTCATCACGCTGCAGCCCGGAGCCGTCGAAAGGGGCGTCACCTATAAGGCGGTCCTTACTGAGGCAAAAGCCAAAGTCGCGTTCCCCGACCTTGGTATACCGTCCGGCCTCAGATTGAGGCAGGCGGTTACGGGGGCGCGACTACTTGAGGTGTCGGGTGCCTCTAGCGGCGAAAGGGCGGACGTCCTGGCCGCCAAGCTTAGGGAGGTCCTCAACCCAGAGGACGTCCGGGTGTCCAGGCCGATGAAGACCGCTGAACTGCGTGTCGACGGGCTGGACGACTCGACAACTCCGGCTGAGGTCGTGGCGGCTGTCGCCCGTTCTGGTGGATGTCCGCCCGAAGACATCCGGACAGGCGAGGTACGCGTCGAGTCTTCTGGGCTCGGCGCGATCTGGGTGCGGTGCCCGGTGGCGGCGGCGAACAAAGTCGCCGACGCTGGGCGTCTATTGGTGGGGTGGGTGGCAGCGAGGGTGAAGCGGCTGCAACCCAAGGCCTTGCGGTGCTACCGTTGCCTCGACATTGGGCATGTCAGGGCACGGTGCACCGCCGAAATAGACCGCAGCGAGCTGTGCTATCGCTGCGGTCAGGCCGGCCACAAGGCGGCCCAGTGCTCCGCGGCGCCAAACTGCAGCCTCTGTACAGCTGCAGGGAGGTCTGCCGGGCACAGGGCGGGCGGAAGGGCCTGTGGCGTACCCACCCCAAAAATGAAGAAAAAGAAGAAGAGAGGGGCTGCCAAGGCTGCCGGGGGCTCTTTACCCCCCCCGCAGTCTGGCTGCCCTTTGGCCGACTCCCGGCCTAGGAATGGTGCGGAGGGAATGGATTGCGCATAACGGCGCTCTACCATTTCCTCCAGGGCAATATCAACCACTCTGCTAGAGCTCAGGATCTCTTGCTCCAGAGCATGGCAGAGTGGTCGATTCACGTGGCTGTGGTCGCCGAACCGTATTTTGTCCCCCCCAGGGATAACTGGGTGGGAGACTTGGACGGTTTGGTGGCCATCATTGGCGGGGCTCTAGTCAACCCGTCCCGAGGTCACGGCTGGGTAGCCGCCCTCGCGGACGGCATTGGCACGGTTGGGGCGTATTTTTCGCCCAACAAGAGTCTCGCCGACTTCGAGAGGTTCCTTGTCGAGTTGGGTGCCGTCGTGGGCCGATTCCACCCTCGCCCGGTGCTGTTGCTGGGGGATCTCAACGCCAAGTCTGCGGCGTGGGGATCCCCTGTGACCGATGCTAAGGGCGAGGCGCTGGAGGAGTGGGCGGTCACGACTGGCTTGACCGTCCTAAATCGGGGCTCGGTCCACACGTGCGTTCGGCAGCGGGGCGGTTCTATTGTGGACGTCTCGTTCGCTAGCCCCGCTGTCGCGAGCCGTGTCCGTGACTGGCGTGTCGCTGTGGAGGTGGAGACGTTGTCGGATCACAGGTACATCCGCTTCGACGTCTCCGCTCAGACCGCCGGCGGCCGCGGTCCACCGGCCCCGCGAACGGACGGTCCACGCTGGGCGCGTAAGCACATCGACAGGGAGCTTCTCGAGGAGGCCGCTATTGTCCAGGCCTGGAGCCGGGAGTCGGCAACGAACGGACCCGTCGACGTCGACCAGGAGGCGCTGTGGTTCCGCGGGGCGATGACGCAAATTTGCGACGCGTCCATGCCCCGGGTCCACGCACAGTCCGCAAGGCGCCAGGTGTATTGGTGGACCGCCGAAATCGCTCAGCTGCGCGTCGCGTGCGTGGCGGTTAGGCGCCAGTACACCCGATACCGGAGGAGACGTCGTCGGGTCCCTGACGAAGAAGCCGCGCTGTATGAGGTGTACCGCGCGGCTAAGGAGACTCTGTGGCTGGCCATCGGCGCGTCGAGGACGCGAGCCAGGGAGGAGATGTTGGAGACTCTAGACGGGGATCCGTGGGGGCGCCCTTATCGCGCGGTCCGAGGGAAACTTCGAGCCGCGGCGCCCCCACTTACGGAGAGTCTCCAACCCGAGCTGCTGGAAGAGGTGGTTGCAGCCCTCTTCCCGGCAAGAGCGGAGCATACTCCGCCGCCGATGGCTTTGCCCACAGCCGCAGAGTCTACAGAGGTGGAGAACGCCATCAGCGTCCCAGAGGTGACACAGGCAGAGCTGAGGGCAGCCGTGATGCGGCTCCGGGCCAAGAATGTGGCTCCGGGGCCCGACGGGATCCACGGCTGCGTGTTAGCCCTCGCTCTGAAGGAGCTTGAGCCCCAACTGAGAGGACTCTACACAGCGTGCCTTGAGCAGGGCCAGTTTCCCACGTTGTGGAAATCTGGTCGTCTGGTCCTGCTCAGGAAGGCGGGGCGCCCTGCGGACTCGCCGTCCGCGTACCGGCCCATAGTGCTGCTAGACGAGGTGGGCAAGCTGTTCGAGCGGATAATCGCAGCCCGCCTCGTCGGCCACTTGTGCAGAGAGGGGCCGGACCTGGACGACAGCCAGTTCGGGTTTCGGCATGGGCGCTCCACAATCCACGCTGTGTCGCGGGTTAGAGTCCTGGCGGAGGAAGCGGTGTCCCGGGGCGGGGTGATGTTGGCGGTGTCCTTGGACATCTCCAACGCCTTCAACACCCTGCCCTGGAGTTGTATTCGGGAGGCACTGCGGTACCATGGGGTGCCTCCCTACCTCCGCCACATCGTTGGGGCTTATTTGTCGGAGAGGTGTGTCACCTACATGGGACGTGATGGCGGAAACCAGCGCCGCATGTCGTGCGGTGTTCCACAGGGCTCGGTTGTAGGCCCGCTCCTGTGGAACATCGGGTACGACTGGGTGCTGAGGGGCGAGCTCAGTCCGGGGGTCGACCTGACGTGTTATGCGGATGACACGCTGGTCACTGCCCGGGGGAGCTCGCACAGGGAGGCAGCGTTGTTGGCGACGGCTGCGGTCTCACAGGTGGTGAGCCGCATACGTCGCCTAGGCCTGGAGGTGGCCCTCAGCAAGTCGGAGGCCATGGTGTTTCATGGCCCCCGGCGGGCGCCGCCACCCGGCTCACACATCGTGGTCGGGGGGGCTCGGATCGCTGTCGAGTCCACCATGAAATATCTGGGATTGGTGCTCGACAGCCGGTGGGACTTCGGGCCCCATTTCCGACGGCTGGCGCCCAAGTTGCTGGGCGCTGCTGGGGCGCTGTCAACGCTGCTTCCCAATCTGGGGGGCCCGAGCGCCGCTTGTAGGCGGCTCTACGTGGGGATCGTGCGATCGATGGCCCTTTACGGGGCCCCGATCTGGGCGGCTGACCTGACGGCCGGTAGTATCGCAGTCTTGCGCAAGCCGCAGAGAGCGATGGCCGTCAGAGTCATCAGGGGGTATCGCACGATCTCCTACGAGGCGGCTTGTGCACTGGCCGGATCCCCGCCCTGGGACCTCGAGGCGAAAGTACTCGCGTCATCGTATCGGTGGCGCGAGGAAGCGAGGGCGCGGGGTGAGCAACCGATGCAGCGACACATAGAGCTGCATCGGTCTCAGCTTCGCGAGGTCCTGGTGGCGGAATGGGGGGACAGGCTTTCACGCCCTACCGCCGGCCTCGACATCATCGAGGCGGTCCGGCCGGTGCTCGAGCGCTGGCTCGGGAGGAGGCACGGCTCCCTGTCGTTTCGGGTGACGCAGGTGCTCTCGGGGCATGGTTGTTTCGGGAAGTATCTGTGTCGCATAAACAGGGAGCCGGACGCTCGGTGTCACCACTGCGTCGACTGCCGGGAGGACACGGCGCGGCATACGCTGGCAGAGTGTGCCGCTTGGGAGGAGCCGCGCCGTGCCCTCATCTCAGAAGTAGGCAGTGACCTCTCGCTGCCGGCCGTCGTTGAGTCGATGGTCGACAGCGAGGAGTCCTGGGACGCGGTGGTTTCCTACTGCGAGACGGTCGTCTCGCAGAAGGAGGCTGCGGAAAGGGAGAGGGAGATCTCGTCCACTCACCCGGCCCGCAGCAGGCGCACCGGGCGTCGGCGGAGGGCGGATAACGCCCTCTTCCAGCCCCCCTAAATGGGTCCAGGGGTGACGGACTCGGGGACGTCCGTCGCCCCCCAAACATCAGGACCCGAGGTGGCGGCGCGTAGTGTTCCACGCGCGCCCCTCTTAGACGTCACGGGGGGAGTCAAACACCTCACTCCCCCCCCTGACCCGAGGAGGCCCGCAGCGGCGGGCCGGCACCAGTCGGGGGTTGCGGAAGATTTTCACGTTCCCGCGACCCCCGGCGTAGGTGTGAGTCGGAACACCGGGGTGGTTTTTAGTCAGTAAGAGTCTGACAGACCCCTCCGCCCGCCCCAGGGCGGAGGACATCCATGAGGATTTTCCACCACGGAAAAAAAAAAAAAAAAAAAAAGGTTGCGGGAGGGACACGGGTGGGCCGCTTGCACCGCTATCGCGCCACACTGCGCGGCGTGTGCCGCCGGTGGCCGCCCCGCGGACCACAGGATGACGGGCAGGAGCTGCAAGCCCTATTTGTTGCTATGCTATTCTCTAATATAATCACTATATTATGAAAGCATATTTACTTATGCGGTTTTATTTCGTTCTATCACTCTTTTTGCAATATATTTACAGTAATCTAGGAATATTTCTGCATTTTTACTTGTTACTACGTCCCTTATATTATTTAAAGTTAATTTCGTGTCTAATTTATTCTCGACGTTAAAGCGGTATTTTGCAAATTGTGGGCAGTCAAGTATTATGTGCGGAATGGTTTCGCTTGCTTCCGGGTCATAGATGCACGATGGATTCTCCTTGCACTTGAAACGGTTTAAGTACTCAGAGAATCCGCCGTGTCCCGTCATTATCTGTGTGTGTAGACCGTTTGTTCCTATCTTGCGAATTACACCGTAAGCTACCCTTACGTCCGGGAAAAATAAGTTAGTAACGGATGCGGTGTCACTAGTTTCGTATCTTCGGTTCCATTCATCAAGCGTTGCCATACGTATGCTTCGCTTGATGAATGAGACCGGACACCGGTCGTAGTCCGGTTTTCTCTTGGAGATTTCAGCGGCCTCTTTTGCTAATTGGTCAGCTCTCTCGTTCCCCATTAGTCCTACGTGAGCTTTTATCCAGAATAACTTTACCACCTTGTTCTGGCGGGATGCAGATATTATATTGTCCCTAGCTTCTACAGCGAGTGGGTGAAGTGAGCCGGGGTTTATGATGGTTTGGAGAGCTGCCATTGAATCGCTGAAAACTCCAAAAGAAGATGCCTTGAGTTTACTTATCTCCCTAGTCGCCCTCGCTATTGCTAGGAGTTCAGCCTGGTAGACTGTGCAGTAATCAGATAGAGCAAGTTTGAGGGCTCTGGTCTCAACGTCACCATTCCATACGGACAATGATGCGCCAACCCCTCCTCCGATCTTACTCCCGTCCGTAAAGATGCGGACGTCAAAATTGCAGTTGTTGTCTAATTGTTCTTGGTTTACCAGGCTGTCGAATTGCAAGATATCGCGCGCCGCGGGATGGGGACCCGCCGTTGCGGCAGTCATTCGCTCGACCTCCCTGCCCCCCAGTGATGCCAGGGGAACTCCCCTCTTGGCTTCATATAGTGAAGCCGCCTCACGAACTCGGAGATCAAGGGGGAGCACCCCAGACAGCACCAACGCTGAGTTCAGGGAGACAGTGCGGTATGCTCTGCACATTTTCTGGGCGATTCCGCGTTGGACGGTCCCTAGCTGTTTGACAATGCCCAACTTTTTTGCGGCTGGTGCCCAGACGCTCGCGGCGTAAAGAATTATGGGCTCTACACATGCTATGTACATTAGCCGTATAACTTCCGGATGCAGCCCCCAACTGACCTTTGCGGCTCTACATAGCTGCTTGTAGATGCCGATCGCCTTTCTGCAAACCAGTGACACGTGGGTGTTGAACGTCAGCTTGTAGTCTAGGGTTATTCCCAGAAGCTTCATCTCCTTTGACATGCCAATGTCAATCCCCCCCATGCTCAGGCGTGGTGTGTCGTATTTTAGTTTTTTGGTTATAACCATAGCGGTGGTTTTGTGCGGGGCAAAGGATGGTGGGCGAGAGTGGTCCCAGCACGGCCAGCCACTACGTGTGAATTACATAAAAGAGCAGATAAAACTGAACATTTTTTATTATGACACCATCAAAATCTGTCCCGGAGGAACCGAGCTACGTGCATCTAAAGTATTTTTCTCTGTCCGCGGCTTAGCTCAAACACTGTTAGTACTAGACAGCTGTTATCTGGCATGGATAGACATATTAATCACGCTGAAAAAGCGGTAATATAAAATCGAGAAAATCATCTTTTTTAAGGGTACCTCCCCTACAAGTAAAGTGGGGATGGTGTTTTTTTTCTCCTCTATCCCATGGTGTGGGGTGTCGTTAGAACGGCCATTTGAAAATATTGTGAGTCTGTAAAAACCATTTTTGGATTCAGGGCTCCGTTTACGAAATATTAAGCTTTTAAGTGCTATCTGAGTGGGCGATAGTGGTCCCAGCACGGCCAGCCACTACGTGTGAATTACATAAAAGGGCAGATAACACTGATAATTTTTTACTATGACACCATTAAAATCTGTCCCGGAGGAACCGAGCTACGTGCATCTGAAGTATTTTTCATATCATTAATATCTCACCTAACCTAACCTAACTTATTCAGCACGGCCAGCCAGTACGTGTGCATTACTTAAAAGAGCAGATAAAACTGAACATTTTTTATTACGACACCATCACAATCTGTCCCGGAGGAACCGAGCTACGTGGATCTAAAGTATTTTTCTCTGTCCGCGGCTTAGCTCAAACACTGTTAGTACTAGACAGCTGTTATCTGGCATGGATAGACATATTAATCACTCCGACAAACTGGTAATATAAAATCGAGAAAATCATCTTTTTTAAGGGTACCTCCCCTTCAAGTAAAGTGGGGATGGTGTTTTTTTTCTTCTCTATCCCATAGTGTGGGGTGTGGTTGGAAAGGCCATTTGAAAACATTGGGAGTCTGTAAAAACCATTTTTGGATTCAGGGCTCCGTTTACGAAACATTAAGGTTTTAAGTGCTATCTGAGTGGGTGAGAGTGGTCCCAGCACGGCCAGCCACTACGTGTGAATTACTTAAAAGAGCAGATAAAACTGAAAATGTTTTATTATGACACCATCAAAATCTGTCCTGGAGGAACCGAGCTACGTGCATCTAAAGTATTTTTCTCTGTCCGCGGCTTAGCTCAAACACTGTTAGTACTAGACAGCTGTTATCTGGCATGGATAGACATATTAATCACGCCGACAAAGCGGTTATATAAAATCGTAAGGGTACCTCCCCTACAAGTAAAGTGGGGATGGTGTTTTTTTTTCTTCTCTATCCCATGGTGTGGGGTGTCGTTAGAAAGGCCATTTGAAAATATTGTGAGTCTGTGAAAACCATTTTTGGATTCAGGGCTCCGTTTACGAAATATTAAGCTTTTAAGTGCTATCTGAGTAAGCGAGAGTGGTCCCAGCATGGCCAGCAACCAAGTGTGAATAACATAAAAGAACAGATAACACTGATCATTTTTTACGATGACACCATCAAAATCCGTCCCGGAGGAACCGAGCTACGTGCATCTAAAGTATTTTTCTCTATCCGCGGCTAAGCTCAAACACTGTTAGTACTAGACAGCTGTTATCTGGCATGGATAGACATATTAATCACGCCGACAAAGCGGTAATATAAAATCGAGAAAATCATCTTTTTTAAGGGTACCTCCCCTACAAGTAAAGTGGGGATGGTGTTTTTTTCTTCTCTATCCTATGGTGTGGGGTGTCGTTAGAACGGCCATTTGAAAATATTGTGAGTCTGTAAAAACCATTTTTGGATTCAGGGCTCCGTTTACGAAATATTAAGCTTTTAAGTGCTATCTGAGTGGGCGATAGTGGTCCCAGCACGGCCAGCCACTACGTGTGAATTACATAAAAGGGCAGATAACACTGATAATTTTTTACTATGACACCATTAAAATCTGTCCCGGAGGAACCGAGCTACGTGCATCTGAAGTATTTTTCATAACATTAATATCTCACCTAACCTAACCTAACTTATTCACACCGGCCAGCCAGTACGTGTGCATTACTTATAAGAGCAGATAAAACTGAACATTTTTTATTACGACACCATCAAAATCTGTCCCGGAGGAACCAAGCTACGTGCATCAAAAGTATTTTTTTCTGTCTGCGGCTTAGCTCAAACACTGTTAGTACTAGACAGCTGTTAACTGGCATGGATAGACATATTAATCACGCCGAAAAAGCGGTAATATAAAATCGAGAAAATCATCTTTTTTAAGGGTACCTCCCTTACAAGTAAAGTGGGGATGGTGTTATTTTTCTCCTCTATCCCATGGTGTGGGGTGTCGTTGGAAAGGTCGTTTGAAAATATTGTGAGTCTGTCAAAACCATTTTTGGATTCAGGGATCCATTAACGAAATATTAAGCTTTTAAGTGCTATCTGAGTGGGCGAGAGTGGTCCCAGCATGGCCAGCAACCAAGTGTGAATAACATAAAAGAGCAGATAACACTGATCATTTTTTACGTTGACACCATCAAAATCCGTCCCGGAGGAACCGAGCTACGTGCATCTAAAGTATTTTTCTCTGTCCGCGGCTAAGCTCAAACACTGTTAGTACTAGACAGCTGTTATCTGGCATGGATAGACATATTAATCACGCCGACAAAGCGGTAATATAAAATCGAGAAAATCATCTTTTTTAAGGGTACCTCCCCTACAAGTAAAGTGGGGATGGTGATTTTTTCTTCTCTATCCCATGGTGTGGGGTGTCGTTAGAACGGCCATTTGAAAATATTGTGAGTCTGTAAAAACCATTTTTGGATTCACGGCTCCGTTTACGAAATATTAAGCTTTTAAGTGCTATCTGAGTGGGCGATAGTGGTCCCAGCACGGCCAGCCACTACGTGTGAATTACATAAAAGGGCAGATAACACTGATAATTTTTTACTATGACACCATTAAAATCTGTCCCGGAGGAACCGAGCTACGTGCATCTGAAGTATTTTTCATATCATTAATATCTCCCCTAACCTAACCTAACTTATTCAGCACGGTCAGCCAGTACGTGTGCATTACTTAAAAGAGCAGATAAAACTGAACATTTTTTATTCACACGTGGTGGCTGGCCGTGCTGGGACCACTCTCGCCCACTCAGATAGCACTTAAAAGCTTAATATTTCGTAAACGGATCACTCAATCTAAAAATGGTTTTCACAGACTCACAATATTTTCAAACGGCCTTTCCAACCACACCCCACACCATGGGATAGAGAAGAAAAAAAAACACCATCCCCACTTTACTTGTAGGGGAGGTATCCTAAAAAAATATGAATTTCTCGATTTTATATGACTGCTTTGTCGGCGTGATTAATATGTCTATCGCTGCCAGATAACAGCTGTCTAGTACTAACACTGTTTGAGCTAAGCCGCGGACAGAGAAAAATATTTTAGATGCACGTAGCTCGGTTCCTCCGGGACAGATTTTGAAGGTGTCCTAGTAAAAAATGTTCAGTGTTAACTGCTCTTTTATGTAATTCTCACGAGGTGGCTGGCCGTGCTGGGACCACTCTCGCACACTCAGATAGCACTTAAAAGCTTAATATTTCGTAAACGGATCCCTGAATCCAAAAATGGTTTTCACAGACTCACAATATTTTCAAACAGCCTTTCCAATGACACCCCACACCATGGGATAGAGAAGAAAAAAAAACACCATCCCCATTTTAGTTGTAGGGGAGGTACCCTAAAAAAAGATGATTTTCTCGATTTTATATTACTGCTTTGTCGGCGTGATTAATATGTCTATCCATGCCAGATAACAGCTGTCTAGTACTAACAGTGTTTGAGCTAAGCCGCGGACAGAGAAAAATACTTTAGATGCACGTAGTTCGGTTCCTCCGGGACAGATTTTAATGGTGTCATAGTAAAAAATGTTCAGTGTTATCTGCTCTTTTATGTTTTTCACACGTGGTGGCTGGCCGTGCTGGGACCACTCTCGCCCACTCAGATAGCACTTAAAAGCTTAATAGCAGAGGTCGCCAGCAACGCTGCCTCCCTGTACGAGCTTCCCCGGGCCGTGACCTGCGTGTCGTCCGCGTAACACACCAGGGCCACACCCGGCCGGAGCTCGCCTCTCAGCATCCAGTCGTACCCGATGTTCCACAGGGGTGGGCCAACGACCGAACCCTGTGGAACCCCGCACGGCATGTCGCGCCAGCCTCCGCCGTCGCGTCCCCTGTAGGTGACACACCTTTCCGCTAAAAACCTAACCTAACCTAACCTGACCAAACCTAACCTAACCTGACCTAACATTGTCAGAACTGAATAACCCTGGGACAGATTTTGATGTGCCTTGGCCTGAGTAAAGGGAGAAGTAATGTCTTCAAAACTACAGTGGTTTTATCCGTGGGCGTCATGGGACCAGCTCCCATATATCCTTGCCCACCATCCTTTCAGCTTATTCTCGACACCCCACGCCAGGACATGGTTGAGAGCGGCATTGGCACGTTCCTCAATCTCTAGTGCGGTCTCTCCATCGAAAACCAACAGGACATCGTCCACAAACGCCTGGACGTAGTCTCCCCTGTTTTCTGCTGCTTTTAGAAGGGGATCTAAGACCAAATTCCAATGGATTGGCCCTCCAATTGAGCCCTGGACACAGCCCTTGCTTGTGGCCTTACTATATACTTCCCCGCCGTACCTGACTGAAACTTTTCTGTCCCTGAGGTAGCTGTCAATGACCCGCCGAAGATTTACCGGACAGTTTTCCTCCGCCAGTCGAACTCTTATCGCTGGCCACCAGGCGCTGTCGAATGCTCCCTCTATGTCTAAGGATACGAGAGTAACAATCCTTTTCAAAGCAAGTTTTCGGTTTATGTGCTGCATAAGAGCATAGAGGGAGTCCTCGGTGCTCCTTTGCGGATGAATCCATACTGACGCGTGCTCATCCTTGGCAAAAGATGGTATTTTAGGCGGGCCACTAACATCTTTTCGTATATCTTCCCCAGTATAGGCAAAAGCCCAATCGGCCTATACGATTTGGGAGATAGATAATTATCTTTACCAGGCTTCCTCAGTATAACTACCGTTGCCTCCTTCCAGGGAGTGGGGAAGTGATGGTGTTCCAAGCATTTATTCAGGAACCTCAGGAACAAGTCCAGGTCGTTGACCACGGCGTGACAGCAGATGTCGGCGGTGAGGCCATCAGAACCCGGCGCTTTCTTTGGGTTAAAGGACTCCATTGAATTTTTTAGTTCTGACCTCGTGAACGGTGGGTCGCAAGATACATCTTGTTCTCCACAGTTCACGCTTTCGGCCTTTGTTCGGATGGATCGGTGATGGGCATTGTCGCTTTCAGGGAGATCCTCCGGATAGAACGTTTCCGCTAGTAGTTCAACAGAACCCCTCGCATCCAGCACGTCACCGCATCTTTCAAGTGGCAAGTCCTCCTCTCTACGCTTCGTCCTACCTATCACCCTATAAATTCCCTCCCAGACCCCCTCCCTATCCTGCTTCCCACAGAATTCCTTCCAGCTCTCGGTCTGAGCTTTGGCCGCTTCTAACTCATACTCTTCCTTCTGTTTCAGATACTCTTCCTCTCTCTACCTTTACTCTTCTTCTCTTCTACCTTTGACTTCCGGATTTCAGCGGCGCAGCGGATCCTGCGCTTCATTGTGGCGACGGTCCCCTTCATCTCGGCGAGTTTCTCGGACCACCACGGCAAGGTAAGTTCCTCCTGGACTTTTTTGTTTGGTATTGACTGCTTGCATGCTTCGGTTATTGCTTTTGTAAAATTTCTTGCTAATGTGTCAATTTTCTCTGTTTCTATAGTTTTGTCAATTTCAGCCGCAGATTGTCAGCTTCGAGCAGTTTCGACATTCGGGTGGTAAGTTCGCGAGCCAGTCCGGGCACTCTGCCCGCATGTGTGGGCCACCGCAGTGACTGCACAGGTCCGCGGGCTCTTGGCAGAACCGCTTGCCGTGTCCGAAGCCCAGACAGCGAGTACATTGGACCAGCGGGGTCTGATCTTCGACCCTTATACGCTGGAGATCAATGTGTACAGTCCCGATGTCAATTGCTCGTCGCCAGATGGTGGGCGAGACGCATACGATAACGTGGCCGATATGAGGGTTTCTTGTCCTTCTTTTGTACTTGACCACCACTCTGTTTTCCTCACTGTCGAGGCCGTTAAAGATACTCTGATTCTGATTTCTGAGGCCTTTAAGAACGTCTTCGTCGGTATTCATTACCAAGACGTTCTTCAAGATCAGGAGTGGGTCCTTATTTTTAACCTCCTCGACAGTGAGGGCAGATCCTTCTTTTTGGAGTCGCTCTTTTATCTTGGCTCTTTCCCGTTCTGATTCCAGTCCTATAATGACTTTTCGGTCCTTGCCTTTCCTTACTTTTTCAACCTTGACCCATCCGTCCTTAGCGTTTACCGCCTTTCTCACCTTATCAAGGACCTCATCACCAGTCTCTGTCTCGTCCTTGGACGTGACCACAATCGAGTGCAGGGTACTACGCTTTGGCAGTGACCCTAGGCCCCTGGCTGCGGCCACGCTGGCGTACGTGTTTCCCTTCTCTATGCTATCCATCTGGTGGTCGATGGTTTCCTTGAGCTCCTCTATTTTCTTGTTGCTTTCTTCAAGGAGCTTTGTATGTTTTTCTAGACTATGTATGATTTTACATACGTCTATGTCTTGAGAGAGAGCTAGAGTGGTTGGCGTGGTTGGCTTCTCGGCTACTGATGTTTGTGCTGGCCCATCCCTGGTTATTTTTTATTGTTTTTGCCCTTTTAGCTCCATTTCGGCTGCCTTGACCAATTGGTATAGCCGATCAGCAGCCTCCGTAATACCTGTCTTTATCTCCGTTTTGGTATTACGGGAGCTGCCAAGGTGCTGTTTAGCCTTGATTAAGCACGCTTTAGCTTCCGCTGTTCGGTCTGCGTACTTTGGTTTTGGCGGTGAGTCAAGAGACTTTCTTGTTGTTGTACCTGCTTTGGTCTCCTGCGACAAGGCGGGCTTTAGGTTAGTTTTTGCAGGGCCAGCCTGCGACGTCTTTACGTCTAAGGAATGGATGGGGCTGCTTCCCGTGGCTTCCCACTCCCCTATGCTGCGTCTAACACTTGGGGGGACAACTGCCCCCGTTTTCAATGGTGACTTATCACCATCGGTTGCTTTTAATGGCGTCCTAAATCCAAACATGTTGCAAGGTATGCGTCAATTAAAAGAAACGTCAATAGGGACGTAATAAGGTAAAGAGAAATAAAATTTAAATAACACACAAGCAACAAAAAAATCAAAATAAAACACAGCAACGAGATAAAACCGCACAAAAGAAATCTTAAAAACTATAGTATAGCTGAAGCAAAAATTTCAAGCTATCTCTACTAAAGCTCTACCCAGGGTAAAATATGCTGGGTGGTAATAAGTGGCTCTAAAAAGATCCCAAAAGTCAATTTAAGATGTTAATAACAAATTTTTTGCTTTTTTCCAGAATGGCTCTATGTAGAGTCCATCCGGTGCAATCACTAGATAGAGCCCGCGGAGCCCGTTTCAAAAACTCCAAACACGGGGCACCCAGCTCTAAGGGTTCCGGAGCAATTGCAGTTTGAATATTCTGGTTACCATCCAAGATGGCGGCCTGAATGTGGTTAAGACCCTACTGCTCCGCAAGCAGAAGACCGATTCACACCGTGCTTGGGCTTATTCCACTGTGCTCGACGAGATCTATACAGTGATATATCTTTCAGGCTGAAAAAGTTTTTGCTCCTGAAAATGCCTGAAATTCAGTTCAATAGCAAGACAAGAGTTTGCCTATCCCCACAAAGCAAATCCCGCCACTCTACGACCCTCCGTTGGGGAGATATGGATGTTTAAAGTTTTACAAAAATGGCGGCACAACTGTCACTGTCAATCTTTGACATGTGATATCTCCACTTTGGAGAGTCGTAGGACACTCGAGTTTGGGCTTTTTTAACTTGCCCCAACTCACCCCTTCATGCAGGGTGGTTTCCGGGTTTCTGAAAAAATCCGACTCCGAATCGCCCGAAAGCGGTTTTGCGGGACAGAGTTTGTCCTCCTGAGCAACAATATAAAAACGGCAACTCTCTACGACCACCGTGTCCGGAGCAACAAAGGGTCAAAGTTTTCCAAAATGGCCGCCCAGCTGTCAAATGCCAACTTTAGTTGGCTGTAACTCCGCAACCGTTTGTCGGAGAGTGTTGCGGTTTTGAACTTAAGGCCGAGCCTGACTTCGTCCGTATACTGAGAATGGTTTCAGTACTGAAAAATTTCAGGCCTGAAAAGCGCCTGAAAACAATTTTAAAATGTTTCTATCAGTATCCCGCTGACCACTGTGCAAATCCGGGGCTTCTACGACAAACAACTTCGGAGATATTTACAATTGTAAATTGTAACCAATAAAACCAAAATGGCTGAAAAAGCTATTTCCGTCAATTCCAAAGTTATTGGGCGCAAGTTTGGGCTTAAACTATTCACAAAATACATGTAGGAGTCAATCCTATTGTCAAAATTTATTTTTTTCTATTTGTTTCCATTTAATTTAAGAAAATAGCTAAAAATTTAATAACTTTAGAACCGGTAATCGAAAAATTTTGAAAAAAATATCTAAATTATCTGCAAATGACCTTCTATACGATAAAAATACACAAAATAAAATATTTTTAATTTAACCTAAAGAATTTTAACTATATGCAATTTTTACAGTTTTTTTATTTACTACATTAAAACTAATAAAGCTAAAAATCTGATATTTTCAGCATGTCTTCTTCTAATAAGCGCGCCACGGATAGCAGTTGTAGATTTTTGAATTTGTTGTTTTTTCAGGAGAAATATGTGTTGAAACTTTGAATTTTCAATTAATTATATAGCCAAAAGTATATATCATAAAATTATTTTTACTTGCAAATTATGTTCTCCACCAGGGCCTCTTTAGTGATGCAAAATTTCCAGCAGCTCACGTGACTCGTTTTGGTTTTTCAGTCCACGTGCTTTTTTGTTTTTGCTGAATATCTCTGAAAGTTCTCGATCTTCTGATTTGTCCAATACGAAGCTAATGCTTTTTGTCTGTGTTTTCCAAAGAAAAAACCATGGGTCGTCGATCTTGTTTAACGGCAAATGCTGGAAATGTTCCACGTATTACAAACTTAACCTCTAAAAAGAGGGTTTTTCAGTAATAACACTGCACAGCACTGCAATCCAGTTTGTTATTTAGTTTGGGAATGTAGGGGCAACTTTCCTCCACACGCCAACACTATAATTTTTAAAATCCGAGCACTTTTTACCACTTTATCGATTTTTTATGTACGGAGCGACGTTATAAACGATCCGACCACCGCGAGGGCTGGGGGGGAACTGGTTAGGTTAGGTTAGGTTAGGTTAGGTTAGGTTTCGCGTCATCGTATCGGTGGCGCGAGGAAGCGAGGGCGCGGGGTGAGCAACCGATGCAGCGACACATAGAGCTGCATCGGTCTCAGCTTCGCGAGGTCCTGGTGGCGGAATGGCGGGACAGGCTTTCACGCCCTACCGCCGGCCTCGACATCATCGAGGCGGTCCGGCCGGTGCTCGAGCGCTGGCTCGGGAGGAGGCACGGCTCCCTGTCGTTTCGGGTGACGCAGGTGCTCTCGGGGCATGGTTGCTTCGGGAAGTACCTGTGTCGCATAAACAGGGAGCCGGACGCTCGGTGTCACCACTGCGTCGACTGCCGGGAGGACACGGCGCGGCATACGCTGGCAGAGTGTGGCGCTTGGGAGGAGCCGCGCCGTGCCCTCATCTCAGAAGTAGGCAGTGACCTCTCGCTGCCGGCCGTCGTTGAGTCGATGGTTGACAGCGAGGAGTCCTGGGACGCGGTGGTTTCCTACTGCGAGACGGTCGTCTCGCAGAAGGAGGCTGCGGAAAGGGAGAGGGAGATCTCGTCCACTCACCCGGCCCGCAGCAGGCGCACCGGGCGTCGGCGGAGGGCGGATAACGCCCTCTTCCAGCCCCCCTAAATGGGTCCAGGGGCGACGGACTCGGGGACGTCCGTCGCCCCCCAAACATCAGGACCCGAGGTGGCGGCGCGTAGTGTTCCACGCGCGCCCCTCTTAGACGTCACGGGGGGAGTCAAACACCTCACTCCCCCCCCTGACCCGAGGAGGCCCGCAATGGCGGGCCGGCACCAGTCGGGGGCTGCGGAAGATTTTACGTTCCCGCGACCCCCGGCGTAGGTGTGAGTCGGAACACCGGGGTGGTTTTTAGTCAGTAAGAGTCTGACAGACCCCTCCGCCCGCCCCAGGGCGGAGGACATCCATGAGGATTTTCCACCCCGGAAAAAAAAAAAAAAAAAAAAAAAAGGTTAGGTTAGGTTAGGTTGTACCGCGCGGCTAAGGAGACTCTGTGGCTGGCCATCGGCGCGTCGAGGACGCGAGCCAGGGAGGAGATGTTGGAGACTCTAGACGGGGATCCGTGGGGGCGCCCTTATCGCGCGGTCCGAGGGAAACTTCGAGCCGCGGCGCCCCCACTTACGGAGAGTCTCCAACCCGAGCTGCTGGAAGAGGTGGTTGCAGCCCTCTTCCCGGCAAGAGCGGAGCATACTCCGCCGCCGATGGCTTTGCCCACAGCCGCAGAGTCTACAGAGGTGGAGAACGCCATCAGCGTCCCAGAGGTGACACAGGCAGAGCTGAGGGCAGCCGTGATGCGGCTCCGGGCCAAGAATGTGGCTCCGGGGCCCGACGGGATCCACGGCTGCGTGTTAGCCCTCGCTCTGAAGGAGCTTGAGCCCCAACTGAGAGGACTCTACACAGCGTGCCTTGAGCAGGGCCAGTTTCCCACGTTGTGGAAATCTGGTCGTCTGGTCCTGCTCAGGAAGGCGGGGCGCCCTGCGGACTCGCCGTCCGCGTACCGGCCCATAGTGCTGCTAGACGAGGTGGGCAAGCTGTTCGAGCGGATAATCGCAGCCCGCCTCGTCGGCCACTTGTGCAGAGACGGGCCGGACCTGGACGACAGCCAGTTCGGGTTTCGGCATGGGCGCTCCACAATCCACGCTGTGTCGCGGGTTAGAGTCCTGGCGGAGGAAGCGGTGTACCGGGGCGGGGTGATGTTGGCGGTGTCTTTGGACATCTCCAACGCCTTCAACACCCTGCCCTGGAGTTGTATTCGGGAGGCACTGCGGTACCATGGGGTGCCTCCCTACCTCCGCCACATCGTTGGGGCTTATTTGTCGGAGAGGTGTGTCACCTACATGGGACGTGATGGCGGAAACCAGCGCCGCATGTCGTGCGGTGTTCCACAGGGTACGGCTGGGTGCTGAGGGGCGAGCTCAGTCCGGGGGTCGACGTGACGTGTTATGCGGATGACACGCTGGTCACTGCCCGGGGGAGCTCGCACAGGGAGGCAGCGTTGTTGGCGACGGCTGCGGTCTCACAGGTGGTGAGCCGCATACGTCGCCTAGGCCTGGAGGTGGCCCTCAGCAAGTCGGAGGCCATGGTGTTTCATGGCCCCCGGCGGGCGCCGCCACCCGGCTCACACATCGTGGTCGGGGGGGCTCGGATCGCTGTCGAGTCCACCATGAAGTATCTGGGATTGGTGCTCGACAGCCGGTGGGACTTCGGGCCCCATTTCCGACGGCTGGCGCCCAAGTTGCTGGGCGCTGCTGGGGCGCTGTCAACGCTGCTTCCCAATCTGGGGGGCCCGAGCGCCGCTTGTAGGCGGCTCTACGTGGGGATCGTGCGATCGATGGCCCTTTACGGGGCCCCGATCTGGGCGGCTGACCTGACGGCCGGTAGTATCGCAGTCTTGCGCAAGCCGCAGAGAGCGATGGCCGTCAGAGTCATCAGGGGGTATCGCACGATCTCCTACGAGGCGGCTTGTGCACTGGCCGGATCCCCGCCCTGGGACCTCGAGGCGAAAGTACTCGCGTCATCGTATCGGTGGCGCGAGGAAGCGAGGGCGCGGGGTGAGCAACCGATGCAGCGACACATAGAGCTGCATCGGTCTCAGCTTCGCGAGGTCCTGGTGGCGGAATGGCGGGACAGGCTTTCACGCCCTACCGCCGGCCTCGACATCATCGAGGCGGTCCGGCCGGTGCTCGAGCGCTGGCTCGGGAGGAGGCACGGCTCCCTGTCGTTTCGGGTGACGCAGGTGCTCTCGGGGCATGGTTGCTTCGGGAAGTATCTGTGTCGCATAAACAGGGAGCCGGACGCTCGGTGTCACCACTGCGTCGACTGCCGGGAGGATACGGCGCGGCATACGCTGGCAGAGTGTGCCGCTTGGGAGGAGCCGCGCCGTGCCCTCATCTCAGAAGTAGGCAGTGACCTCTCGCTGCCGGCCGTCGTTGAGTCGATGGTCGACAGCGAGGAGTCCTGGGACGCGGTGGTTTCCTACTGCGAGACGGTCGTCTCGCAGAAGGAGGCTGCGGAAAGGGAGAGGGAGATCTCGTCCACTCACCCGGCCCGCAGCAGGCGCACCGGGCGTCGGCGGAGGGCGGATAACGCCCTCTTCCAGCCCCCCTAAATGGGTCCAGGGGCGACGGACTCGGGGACGTCCGTCACCCCCCAAACATCAGGACCCGAGGTGGCGGCGCGTAGTGTTCCACGCGCGCCCCTCTTAGACGTCACGGGGGGAGTCAAACACCTCACTCCCCCCCCTGACCCGAGGAGGCCCGCGATGGTGGGCCGGCACCAGTCGGGGGTTGCGGAAGATTTTTACGTTCCCGCGACCCCCGGCGTAGGTGTGAGTCGGAACACCGGGGTGGTTTTTAGTCAGTAAGAGTCTGACAGACCCCTCCGCCCGCCCCAGGGCGGAGGACATCCATGAGGATTTTCCACCCCGGAAAAAAAAAAAAAAAAAAAAAAAAGGTTAGGTTGGGGTTTGAGGAGGCCCGCAGAGGCGGGCCGGCACTAGCCGAGGATCGTGGAAGGCGCACTAGTTCCCATGATCCCCGGTGCAAGTGTGGGAAAGGAACACCGAGGTGGTTTTTAGTCAGTAAGAGTCTGACAGACAGACATCCTCATGGATGTCCTCCGCCCTGGGGCGGGCGGAGGACATCCATGAGGATTTTCCACCCCGGCAACAAAAAAAAAAAAAAAAAAAAAAAAAGGTTAGGTTGGGGTGCATGTTGAGAAGCCTCCTCGTGGCGCACCCTGGGCAACGTCGGCTCCAACTGCCCACCAGGCTTTGGTGGGCACTTGGGGCCGGCGGCTAATTCTCAACCAACGGGGAAGGGTCATGGTTCCAATCACCGATCATCCATGATGGTCGGTGAAGGGAACCGGGCTACAGACGGGCACACGCCTACTCCTCCTCTGCTTACAGAGGGAGGTGAGTTGGCGTACAATGGGGAGGGGCGGTGCACACCGCTGCACCCACGGAATGTGGGTGGTGGAGGGTCGTCAAATGCCCACGCTGCGTCTGTCCGGCATCCGGCGGCAGCGAGGAGACGTCGGGGCGCTGGCTGGTTCTGCCCAGCCGTCGGCCACCCCGTAATCCTGAGTTCAGGAACGGGGGTCCGGGCCACTGAGGCCCGGGCCGCGAGGAAGATAACCTCTCTAAAAAATTACCCCAATCCCAAGGTCTAGCGTGCCGAGGGGATGAATGGCCGGAGGGGATCCGGTCGTTAGCGCAAAAAAGGGACCTCACCCTTAAAAAGGAAAATAAATGAAATGCAGGCTAATGGAAAAAATCCCCAGGCGGGCAACCTCCTCATGGAGGAACAATCCCGTCCTTCTACGGAAGGCAGCCCCACCGTATATGGGGGGGGGCACCAATAGTCTCGTAGGCCGGCAGACCATCGCCGACCTTCGTCAACCAAGTCTTGCGTCGCAAGAAAAGGAGCTCCGGGTTAGCCTGGAGCGCCTGTGCGACGCAACAAAGCCACGTGCCGTCGTTGACGGCAACAAGAGCCGAGGAGGCTCATGTCCTGAGAAGGACCGACTGTCCGACCAGGACAGGCGCAGTCACACCAGCGCATTAAAGGGGAAACACTCCCTTTCCTCTAGCGAGGAAAACCTGGCAGTAGCCAAAATTGGTACTGCGCAGAGGGGGCGTGGGCGAGTGGGAGCTGGCGGAGGCTCCGCTCGGTTACCGGACCGCGACTTAAGGGGCCGATTTCTGCGGCCCGCTACGCCGGCGGGACCAATGATGGGCACTGAGAGCGACGGGACCCAGGGGGACCCGAGTGAAGACTCCGCTGCGTCCCCGCTGTTGCTGCCAAGCAACAAGGCGGAGATGAATGCCGCAAGGCGGACGCAGCGGAAGGCGGTGGCGGCTGACGAGGTCGGCGAAATGGCCCGACTGGCCCGAGAGCGACGATCTGCTCAGGCGGCTGCTTGGACGGCGTGGACGTTGTTCTGAAGGTTGCCACAAAATCTGGCAGCTTGAAGGGCACGTTCACGCGCGCTCTAAAGGAGGCGGCTAGCGACATAAAAGAGGCAGTTGGCGTCCTCCTTAGTCGCACAAGCTCAGACGAGACGGTGAAGCTGTGGGAGGAGAACAGCCGTCTCAGATCTGAGCTCGAGGACCTCAAGCGGGAGCTTGCTGCGCAAAGGGCGGAATGGCAGCGGAGTCGCCCTGCGGCCACCGATTCCGCTCCCGTCGCTGCCCTGCCCAGTTGTCGGTCCCTGCCCCCGCACCTGCGGATGCTGAGATCGAGAAGATTGTTCGCATCTGCATGCTGCAGTGTGGGGGTATGCTGAATGCCCGTCTGCAGGGCCTGGAGCCGAGGCTTCTCCCAGCAGAGATTCTCCGGCCGCCGCTCGCTGCGGATAGGAGGAGGAACGGGGAGCCCGCTAAACCGGGTCCAGCGGCCGGCAAAGGGACCAAAAAGCCTGCGGAGGCCGCGTCCGCGTCCACTTCTCGGACGGCCACCCACCCGGCGACCGCACCCTCAGCGAACGCGCCCTCGGCGACTGCACCCGGGTCCACCACGGAGACCTGGACGGCGGTCGTCAAGAGGGGCCGCCGTAAGCCGAGGAGCCTGCCTGCTGGAGCACCGACATCGGCACCCAAGAAGGCTCAAGGGCCGCCTAGGATCAGAGTCCCACGCTCCGCGGCTGTGGTCATCACGCTGCAGCCCGGAGCCGTCGAAAGGGGCGTCACGTCGTCGAGACTTAGCCCTTGTGGGCGTCTTTTTAGCCGCGCGCGTGTTGAACTGGCGGGTGGACCTGGTGGAGACTATGTCGGACCACCGTTACGTGCGGTTCGACATCTCCACCAGTGGCCCCGGAGAGACCGCCTGGACAGGGAGGCGGCGCGGGAGGCGGCGTTCGTCCAGGACTGGCTTTCACCGCCTTCCGCCGGCCTGGATGTGGACACCGTGGCGGGGCATCTGAGGGAGTCTCTGACCGAGGTATGCAACTCCAGCATGCCTCGGTCTCGCCGACCACTGCCCAGACGCGCTGTGTACTGGTGGTCGGCGGAGCTGGCGGGGCTCCGAGCAGCTTGCGTGGAGGCAAGGAGGGCCTACACGCGGAGTCGGCGGCGGCGTCGAAGGGACCAGGCCGTCGGGGACCACCTCTATGAGGTATACGTGGAGACAAAAATGGTCCTCGATCGAGCCATCGCCGCCGCGAGAGACTCGGGGAGAGCTGAGATGCTGGAGGGTCTCGACAACGACCCCTACGGGAGACCATATAAGGCGGCGCGCAACAAACTGCGCCCGTTTGGTCCCCCGGTGGCCGAGACCCTGGAGCCGTTATTTCTTGATGGGGTGGTTCAGTCCCTGTTCCCGTGCAGGGACAACTTCACCCCACCAGTGATGGATCCACCGCAGACAGCTCCGCCAGCTGAGGAAGAAGAGGAGGCCCCGCCTGTCACGGAGTCGGAACTTGGCGCGGCGATTCTCCATATCCGCGCCAAGAAGACAGCTCCGGGCCCCGACGGTGTTCCGGCAAGAGTGGTGGCAATCGCTGCCACTCAAATGGAGGAGAGGTTTCGGGACCTTTTCAGCGCATGCCTTGTGTCTGGAAGGTTCCCGAAACCGTGGAAGGAGGGGCAGCTGTGCCTCCTTCGCAAGGAGGGCCGCCCAGCAGACTCCCCCTCGGCATACCGGCCCATCGTTCTGCTCGATGAGGTCGGCAAAATGTTCGAGGGGATAATCGCTGCCCGCCTAAAGTGCCATCTGCGCACTATCGGGCCGGACTTGTCGGACGCTCAGTTCGGTTTTCGGGCTGAGCGTTCGACGGTGGACGCACTGGCCTGCCTCAGGGGCCAGGTGAAGGAGGCGATGGAAGCGGGGGACGGACTGTTGGTGGTGTCATTCGACATAGCCAACGCCTTCAACTCCGTTCCCCACTCCACCATCCTAGAGGCGCTCCGATTTCACGGAGTGCCTCGATACATGTGCAGGCTGCTGGCCAACTACCTGGAGGATCGGGCGATCCTCCTGGTAAATAGGACTGGCCAAGTCCGGCGGTACGCCGTTGAAGCCGGCGTTCCACAGGGGTCAGTTATAGGACCTCTCCTCTGGAACATCGGCTATGATTGGCTCCTGCGGGGAACTCTCCTCCGAGGCACGAGTGTCATCTGCTATGCGGATGACACTCTCCTCACCGCCCGGGGGGGGAATTTTAGGGAGGCGGCCAACTTGGCGCCCACATCTTCGTGGAGGGCGTCAGAATTGAGGTGAAGGCCCAGATGAAATATTGTACTCGACAGCAGGTGGCGCTTCGGTCCGCATTTTAGCGGGCTGTCGTCGCGCCTGCTGAAAACCGCGGGCGCGCTCTCCTGGCTGCTTCCCAACTTGGGGGGGCCCAGCGCGCGATGCCGGCAACTTTACGCCGGCATCTTGAGGAGTATGGCCCTCTACGGGGCTCCTATCTGGGAGGACTGCCTCCAAAGGAGGGAGAACGCCGCCGCCCTGCGGGCACCTCAGAGGGCCATAGCCCAGCGAGCGGCGCGGGCTTACCGCACGGTGAGTTTTGGGGCAGCATGTGCTCTGGCCGGCACCCCTCCTTGGGAACTCGAGGCGTGGGTGCTCGCCAGAGTATATGAATGGACGGCGGGGCGGAGGGCGAGAGGACAACGCTCAGCCCCGGAAGAGCGGGAGGCCGTCCGGCGGGAGGCGAGAGACGCCATCGTCGTCCATTGGACGGGGGACCTCGCCACCGCAGCTTTCGGCCGCCGAACCCTCGACGCGATTGGGCCAGTCCTGCGAGACTGGCTCGAGCGGTCGCATGGGTTCCTCTCCTTCCGTCTGGTGCAGGTGCTGTCCGGACACGGTTGTTTCGGATCGTACCTGCACCGAATCGGACGGGAGAGGACGCCGTCTTGCCTCGACTGTGGTGCGGCGGAGGACACGGCGCAGCACACCCTCGAGGTGTGCCCGTCGTGGTCCGAGCCGCGCCGCAGTCTCATCGCGGTGATCGGACCGGACCTCTCGCTCCCCGGCTTGGTTAACGCCATGCTGAGGGATGAGAGGTCCTGGGCGGCAGTCGCCTCCTTCTGCGAACACGTCATGTCCCAGAAGGAGGCGGCGGAGCGCGCGAGGGAGGACGATCCTGACGCGGCGCCGCTCCGAAGGCGGAGGAGGGGTCGAAGAAGACGTCAGTACGATAGTCATCTCCGACTCCTCCCAGGTGGAGGCCAGCAGGCAATGGGTGCGGGGGCACCCTTGCCTGTATTGCACAGGTCTCCACCAGTGTCGGACGGGAATGGCCAGGTGTTCCCGGCCATTCCCGTAGCTCCCCAACCTGGGGGGCGTGCGGGGCCCGCCAGCTAGGCGGGCATGCGCCGGGAGGGTTGTGGATGTAAAGGCTGAGCCGGTTTCCCATGGCCCCCCCCAATACGGCGATGTGGGAACACCGCTGAGTTTTAGTGGGTATACTGTCGTTAGCGACAGGAGTCGCTACATACCCCAGTCTCGTCCCCCACGAGCGGGGATGCGTAATGCATTTCTCAGCGACAAAAAAAAAAAAAAAAAAAAAAAAAAAAAAAGGTTGTCGGAGAGGTGTGTCACCTACATGGGACGTGATGGCGGAAACCAGCGCCTGTGCGCCATGTCGTGCGGTGTTCCACAGGGCTCGGTTGTAGGCCCGCTCCTGTGGAACATCGGGTACGACTGGGTGCTGAGGGGCGAGCTCAGTCCGGGGGTCGACCTGACGTGTTATGCGGATGACACGCTGGTCACTGCCCGGGGGAGCTCGCACAGGGAGGCAGCGTTGCTGGCGACGGCTGCGGTCTCACAAGTGGTGAGCCGCATACGTCGCCTAGGCCTGGAGGTGGCCCTCAGCAAATCGGAGGCCATGGTGTTTCATGGCCCCCGGCGGGCGCCGCCACCCGGCTCACACATCGTGGTCGGGGGGGCTCGGATCGCTGTCGAGTCCACCATGAAGTATCTGGGATTGGTGCTCGACAGCCGGTGGGACTTCGGGCCCCATTTCCGACGGCTGGCGCCCAAGTTGCTGGGCGCTGCTGGGGCGCTGTCAACGCTGCTTCCCAATCTGGGGGGCCCGAGCGCCGCTTGTAGGCGGCTCTACGTGGGGATCGTGCGATCGATGGCCCTTTACGGGGCCCCGATCTGGGCGGCTGACGGGGCACGATCTCCTACGAGGCGGCTTGTGCACTGGCCGGATCCCCGCCCTGGGACCTCGAGGCGAAAGTACTCGCGTCATCGTATCGGTGGCGCGAGGAAGCGAGGGCGCGGGGTGAGCAACCGATGCAGCGACACATAGAGCTGCATCGGTCTCAGCTTCGCGAGGTCCTGGTGGCGGAATGGCGGGAAAGGCTTTCACGCCCTACCGCCGGCCTCGACATCATCGAGGCGGTCCGGCCGGTGCTCGAGCGCTGGCTCGGGAGGAGGCACGGCTCCCTGTCGTTTCGGGTGACGCAGGTGCTCTCGGGGCATGGTTGCTTCGGGAAGTACCTGTGTCGCATAAACAGGGAGCCGGACGCTCGATGTCACCACTGCGTCGACTGCCGGGAGGACACGGCGCGGCATACGCTGGCAGAGTGTGCCGCTTGGGAGGAGCCGCGCCGTGCCCTCATCTCAGAAGTAGGCAGTGACCTCTCGCTGCCGGCCGTCGTTGAGTCAATGGTCGACAGCGAGGAGTCCTGGGACGCGGTGGTTTCCTACTGCGAGACGGTCGTCTCGCAGAAGGAAGCTGCGGAAAGGGAGAGGGAGATCTCGTCCACTCACCCGGCCCGCAGCAGGCGCACCGGGCGTCGGCGGAGGGCGGATAACGCCCTCTTCCAGCCCCCCTAAATGGGTCCAGGGGTGACGGACTCAGGGACGTCCGTCGCCCCCCAAACATCAGGACCCGAGGAGGCGGCGCGTAGTGTTCCACGCGCGCCCCTCTTAGACGTCACGGGGGGAGTCAAACACCTCACTCCCCCCCCTGACCCGAGGAGGCCCGCAGCGGCGGGCCGGCACCCGCGACCCCCGGCGTAGGTGTGAGTCGGAACACCGGGGTGGTTTTTAGTCAGTAAGAGTCTGACAGACCCCTCCGCCCACCCCAGGGCGGAGGACATCGTCATAGTCGATCGACAGTTGACGTGACCATGCCGCTGCGGTGCAGGCGCACCAAAGCGGCGCGTGTTTCTCTCGTTGAGGAGTCGTCTCCAACGAGAGAACTTTCGGCGGGTTCGCTGAGTCGGGTTGGCCGGACAGCGAACGGAGGCATGTTTAATGCCGCCGTCGGGGGCTTGGCTTAATTGCCTGGCCCAGAGGAAGGCTACCTCTAAGATAAAAAACCACCTAATCCTAAGCTTTGAAGCGCGGCGAGAGGATGAGTGGCTGGTGGGGGACCAGTCGCTAGCGCTTCCCCTGTAGATACCTGCCGCACTCTACAGTATTTAGGCTTACCGGGCATCTAGGCTCTACCCGGTGGACATTTGTGACCTATATCGACTCGTGGGATTCATATGGATACAATAACAAATAAAAAACAAACAGAGAAGGTGCCGATCGTGTTGGTCGAGCAGATGGGTGTTGGTGTGGTGTCAGATTGTGACACCGCATCTGATAGAATGAGTGTGGCGAGCGTGGCGAGCGTAAGCTCAAAGCGCTCGCGGACGAAAGGGGAGGGGGCTGAGCGTGCGTCCAAGTTTTGGAAGAAGCACGCACGCAAGGAGGATGAGGAGCACGCGGGGTTCTCTTCCAGCGAAGAGAACGTACCGGCTAAGGTGCCGAAGGGCAGGAAAGGACGTGGTCGTGCAGCTGGTGGAGCGGGGTCGCGTAACTCTTTGGGGCGCTTTCTTAAGCGCCCCGACACGCCGTTGCCCAGCGCAGGTAGTGAGTCGGGGTCCAGACAAGTGGTCCTCGAGCCCACGGTGGCGGACCTTGGGGGGGGCTCCGCTGTCATGCTGGAAGCCAATAGAGCGGAGGCCAATGCTGCCAAGAGATCGCAGCAAAAGACTGTCGCGGCTGACGAAGTCAGCGAGTTGGCCCGACAGTCCCGAGAGCGGCGCTCTGCTCGCATGGCTGACGGCGGGAGCGTATCGGCGGTGGCGCTTAATCGCCAAGTGTTGGACGGCGTGGATGTCGTCCTGAAGGTTGCTACCAAATCGGGCAATCTGAAGGGCACATTCACGCGTGCTCTTAAAGAGGCGGCAGACGGCATAAAGGAGGCGGTTGAGGTCCTCCTTAGTCGCACAAGCACGGAGGAGACGGCGAAACTATGGGAGGAGAATGGCCGTCTCCGATCCGAGTTGGAGGACCTCAAGCGGCAGTTTGCCGCCCAGAGGGCAGCTCCCGCGGCAGCCGGCTCCCCTCCTATAGTGGCGCTGTCATCACCGGTCCCATCTTCGACGCCTGCACCTGCGGATGCGGAGGTCGAAAAGATCGCGCGCATCTGCATGGTGCAGTGTGGGAGGATGGTGAGTGCCCGACTGGAGGCAATAGAGGCGAGGCTCCTCCCGGCTCAGAACCTACGCCCGCCGCTCGATGCGGACAAGCGGAGGAACGAGGGGCAGCCAACAGCAAGCGCGGTGGCTGAGTCGAGCCGGTCCGGGAGGGGGACTAAAAAGCCCGCGGAGGGTACTTCCGTGCCCGCCTCCCGGTCAGCTGCGCCTCCAGCTGCACCGCCGGCGGCCGCACCCGGGCCGACCACTGAGGCCTGGGTGACAGTCGTCAAAAGAGGCCGCCGTCACGGGAGGAAGACAGTGCCCCCGGCGCCCGTTAGAGCACCTGCACCGGCGCCGAAGAACGTTAAGGGACCGCCTAAGGTCAGAGCCCCACGCTCTGCGGCTGTAGTAATTACGCTGCAGCCCGGAGCTGCCGAAAGGGGTGTCACATACAAGGCGGTCCTTACAGCGGCGAAAGCCAATGTCACGTTCCCCGACCTCGGCACACCGTCCGGCTTCAAAATGAGGCCGGCGATTACGGGAGCGCGGCTACTTGAGGTGTCGGGTGCTTCTAGTGGCGAAAAGGCGGACATCCTGGCCGCCAAGCTGAGGGAGGTCCTCAACCCGGAAGACGTCCGGGTGTCCAGGCCAATGAAGACTGTTGAGTTGCGCGTCGATGGCCTGGACGACTCGACGACCCCGGCTGAGGTCGTGGCGGCCATCGCCAAAGCCGGTGGATGTCCGCCCGAAGACGTCCGGACGGGTGAGATACGCGCCGACGCTTCCTTAGCTTCGCTTAGGGAATGGATTGCGCATAACGGCGCTCTACCATTTCCTCCAGGGCAATATCAACCACTCTGCTAGAGCTCAGGATCTCTTGCTCCAGAGCATGGCAGAGTGGTCGATTCACGTGGCTGTGGTCGCCGAACCGTATTTTGTCCCCCCCAGGGATAACTGGGTGGGAGACTTGGACGGTTTGGTGGCCATCATTGGCGGGGCTCTCGTCAACCCGTCCCGAGGTCACGGCTGGGTAGCCGCCCTCGCGGACGGCATTGGCACGGTTGGGGCGTATTTTTCGCCCAACAAGAGTCTCGCCGACTTCGAGAGGTTCCTTGTCGATTTGGGTGCCGTCGTGGGCCGACTCCACCCTCGCCCGGTGCTGTTGCTGGGGGATCTCAACGCCAAGTCTGCGGCGTGGGGATCCCCTGTGACCGATGCTAAGGGCGAGGCGCTGGAGGAGTGGGCGGTCACGACTGGCTTGACCGTCCTAAATCGGGGCTCGGTCCACACGTGCGTTCGGCAGCGGGGCGGTTCTATTGTGGACGTCTCGTTCGCTAGCCCCGCTGTCGCGAGCAGAGTCCGTGACTGGCGTGTCGCTGAGGAGGTGGAGACGTTGTCGGATCACAGGTACATCCGCTTCGACGTCTCCGCCCAGACCGCCGGCGGCCGCGGTCCACCGGCCCCGCGAACGGACGGTCCACGCTGGGCGCGTAAGCACATCGACAGGGAGCTTCTCGAGGAGGCCGCTATTGTCCAGGCCTGGAGCCGGGAGTCGGCAACGAACGGACCCGTCGACGTCGACCAGGAGGCGCTGTGGTTCCGCGGGGCGATGACGCAAATTTGCGACGCGTCCATGCCCCGGGTCCACGCACAGTCCGCAAGGCGCCAGGTGTATTGGTGGACAGCCGAAATCGCACAGCTGCGCGTCGCGTGCGTGGCGGTTAGGCGCCAGTACACCCGATACCGGAGGAGACTACGTCGGGTCCCTGACGAAGAAGCCGCGCTGTATGAGGTGTACCGCGCGGCTAAGGAGACTCTGTGGCTGGCCATCGGCGCGTCGAGGACGCGAGTCAGGGAGGAGATGTTGGAGACTCTAGACGGGGATCCGTGGGGGCGCCCTTATCGCGCGGTCCGAGGGAAACTTCGAGCCGCGGCGCCCCCACTTACGGAGAGTCTCCAACCCGAGCTGCTGGAAGAGGTGGTTGCAGCCCTCTTCCCGGCAAGAGCGGAGCATACTCCGCCGCCGATGGCTTTGCCCACAGCCGCAGAGTCTACAGAGGTGGAGAACGCCATCAGCGTCCCAGAGGTGACACAGGCAGAGCTGAGGGCAGCCGTGATGCGGCTCCGGGCCAAGAATGTGGCTCCGGGGCCCGACGGGATCCACGGCTGCGTGTTAGCCCTCGCTCTGAAGGAGCTTGAGCCCCAACTGAGAGGACTCTACACAGCGTGCCTTGAGCAGGGCCAGTTTCCCACGTTGTGGAAATCTGGTCGTCTGGTCCTGCTCAGGAAGGCGGGGCGCCCTGCGGACTCGCCGTCCGCGTACCGGCCCATAGTGCTGCTAGACGAGGTGGGCAAGCTGTTCGAGCGGATAATCGCAGCCCGCCTCGTCGGCCACTTGTGCAGAGAGGGGCCGGACCTGGACGACAGCCAGTTCGGGTTTCGGCATGGGCGCTCCACAATCCACGCTGTGTCGCGGGTTAGAGTCCTGGCGGAGGAAGCGGTGTCCCGGGGCGGGGTGATGTTGGCGGTGTCTTTGGACATCTCCAACGCCTTCAACACCCTGCCCTGGAGTTGTATTCGGGAGGCACTGCGGTACCATGGGGTGCCTCCCTACCTCCGCCACATCGTTGGGGCTTATTTGTCGGAGAGGTGTGTCACCTACATGGGACGTGATGGCGGAAACCAGTGCCGCATGTCGTGCGGTGTTCCACAGGGCTCGGTTGTAGGCCCGCTCCTGTGGAACATCGGGTACGACTGGGTGCTGAGGGGCGAGCTCAGTCCGGGGGTCGACGTGACGTGTTATGCGGATGACACGCTGGTCACTGCCCGGGGGAGCTCGCACAGGGAGGCAGCGTTGTTGGCGACGGCTGCGGTCTCACAGGTGGTGAGCCGCATACGTCGCCTAGGCCTGGAGGTGGCCCTCAGCAAGTCGGAGGCCATGGTGTTTCATGGCCCCCGGCGGGCGCCGCCACCCGGCTCACACATCGTGGTCGGGGGGGCTCGGATCGCTGTCGAGTCCACCATGAAGTATCTGGGATTGGTGCTCGACAGCCGGTGGGACTTCGGGCCCCATTTCCGACGGCTGGCGCCCAAGTTGCTGGGCGCTGCTGGGGCGCTGTCAACGCTGCTTCCCAATCTGGGGGGCCCGAGCGCCGCTTGTAGGCGGCTCTACGTGGGGATCGTGCGATCGATGGCCCTTTACGGGGCCCCGATCTGGGCGGCTGACCTGACGGCCGGTAGTATCGCAGTCTTGCGCAAGCCACAGAGAGCGATGGCCGTCAGAGTCATCAGGGGGTATCGCACGATCTCCTACGAGGCGGCTTGTGCACTGGCCGGATCCCCGCCCTGGGACCTCGAGGCGAAAGTACTCGCGTCATCGTATCGGTGGCGCGAGGAAGCGAGGGCGCGGGGTGAGCAACCGATGCAGCGACACATAGAGCTGCATCGGTCTCAGCTTCGCGAGGTCCTGGTGGCGGAATGGCGGGACAGGCTTTCACGCCCTACCGCCGGCCTCGACATCATCGAGGCGGTCCGGCCGGTGCTCGAGCGCTGGCTCGGGAGGAGGCACGGCTCCCTGTCGTTTCGGGTGACGCAGGTGCTCTCGGGGCATGGTTGCTTCGGGAAGTATCTGTGTCGCATAAACAGGGAGCCGGACGCTCGGTGTCACCACTGCGTCGACTGCCGGGAGGATACGGCGCGGCATACGCTGGCAGAGTGTGCCGCTTGGGAGGAGCCGCGCCGTGCCCTCATCTCAGAAGTAGGCAGTGACCTCTCGCTGCCGGCCGTCGTTGAGTCGATGGTCGACAGCGAGGAGTCCTGGGACGCGGTGGTTTCCTACTGCGAGACGGTCGTCTCGCAGAAGGAGGCTGCGGAAAGGGAGAGGGAGATCTCGTCCACTCACCCGGCCCGCAGCAGGCGCACCGGGCGTCGGCGGAGGGCGGATAACGCCCTCTTCCAGCCCCCCTAAATGGGTCCAGGGGCGACGGACTCGGGGACGTCCGTCGCCCCCCAAACATCAGGACCCGAGGTGGCGGCGCGTAGTGTTCCACGCGCGCCCTTCTTAGACGTCACGGGGGGAGTCAAACACCTCACTCCCCCCCCTGACCCGAGGAGGCCCGCGATGGCGGGCCGGCACCAGTCGGGGGTTGCGGAAGATTTTTACGTTCCCGCGACCCCCGGCGTAGGTGTGAGTCGGAACACCGGGGTGGTTTTTAGTCAGTAAGAGTCTGACAGACCCCTCCGCCCGCCCCAGGGCGGAGGACATCCATGAGTATTTTCCACCCCGGAAAAAAAAAAAAAAAAAAAAAAAAAAAAAAAAAAAGGTTAGGTTAGGTTAGGTTAGGTTAGGTTTTTTTTTTTTTTTTATAAAAACACCCGTCATCACAGGGCGTTGCGTGTTTCCTCTGACGTGTACAGAGTTTTTACATATATTATTTCCTAATGTTACATTTATCTTTGTAGTTCTTACTTATTTTTTAATATCTTATTTTACTTCTTATACAGAGATAGCTTATTTTACTTATTAACAGGTTTTTATTATTACTCTTACGTTGATTACTTAGCAATATATTCTAACAATACTTGAAAGTATATCTTTTATACTTGGTTCCTTTTTACAACTTTTGCAGCTATTTCCTTACAATATTTAAAAAACTTTTGTCTATTTCTTTTGTTTTGCATTATTTTTGGTATATTTTCTAAATTTATTCTTTCTTCTGTTTCTATTTCAAAATTTAATCTATCGTGTCCAAACATGGGACACTCCATTATAATGTGCGGCACATCTTCCTTCTTTTCGGGATCGCAGGGACATGCTGGGCTCTCCTTGCACTTGAAACGGTTCAAGTACTCGGAGAACCCGCCATGCCCCGTTGGTTAGGTTAGGTTAGGTTAGGTTAGGTTAGGTTAGGTTAGGTTAGGTTAGGTTAGGTTAGGTTAGGTTAGGTTAGGTTAGGTTAGGTTAGGTTAGGTTAGGTTAGGTTAGGTTAGGTTAGGTTAGGTTAGGTTAGGTTAGGTTAGGTTAGGTTAGGTTAGGTTAGGTTAGGTTAGGTTAGGTTAGGTTAGGTTAGGTTAGGTTAGGTTAGGTTTTTTTTTTTTTTTTTTTTTTTTTTTTTTTTTTTTTTTTTTTTTTTTTTTTTTTTTTTTTTTTTATTTGGCAGGAGTGGGAAATCCTCATGGACGCCCAGACTGACTCACTTATGACCCAGTCTGGGCAGTGCCGGACTTCTACCGGCTAAAACCACACTCCTGCCCTTGCTCAGTGTCCCTCTGACATTATCAGAGCCCTTATTTGGCAATAATATTTCATTTGTCTTTTTCTTTGAGTTTTTTTTTTTTTCCATAATAATATGCAGTATCTTTAAATCTATCATCTTACATACCAATTTTCTTCTTTCTATGTATTACTATTTATGTGTTTTATTGTTTTCCATTTATGAATCTACTTAAGCTAATACCTATTATATTATATGTCTTTCTTTACTTTACTATATTATTCTATGGCTATTCTAATATATAGACAATATATCAAATAGACATAATTTCTTATTCTAATTTTATATTTATTTCCTTTCCTGTAATTGTTTATGCCCAGTTTACTGTAATTTTCAAGAAAATAACTATGATTTATTTTCAATACTTGCAGACTCTTATTTGCTTCTCTAAATCCAGTAGTTTTAGTATCAAGATTGTCTTGTTCCGGCAGGCATTTAAAGCTGTTATCCTGTGCTTCTGCCGCTTCGGACTCATATTTCTCTTTATATTTGAGATACTGAACGGCTTTCTTTAAAATCTGGATTGGTACAGCGATACAAATACTGCTTTTTCTAATGCTGACCTCCTGTTTCGTTTCAACGTGCTTGTTTGGCCACAACGGTAACTTAATTGTGTTCCTTATTTTTATTATTTTATCTGTACTATTTTTATTGTGTAAACTACTTCCTAAGATTATTCTTTGTTTGATAATATCTGTGTGTAATGAATTTAATTGTGAGACTGCTTTTAATTGGGCCAATTTCTCATGAAGTTGGCTCCAATTCGCGTGTTTTGTGTTGCAATTTACAGTTTTTATAATTAATGATATTTTAACTTTATGACATCTAATTTTGAAAAAAGTACCGTTGTGGTCCAATCGGGTGTTACTTCCGGAAAAAACTGGCTGCACCTTAGCAATACGCCACCGATAGGCGCGCTAACGCGTCCCATTTTTGGCGCGTCGGGCAGTCGCTGTCGAAGGCGTTGTGGCCAGTTTTTTCCATTTTAGCGAGCAAACAGTTGTGGCACTTAGGTACTTCCTCTGCCAGCCGTGACGGACAGTCGGCCCGCATGTGGGGGTCACCACAATGAATGCAGAGGTCTGCAGGCTGCGTGCACAGTTTTCGACTGTGGCCGAAGCGCAGACAGCGGGTGCACTGCACCAGTGGGGACTGATCCTGCACTCGCACCCGCTGTAGGTCGATGTGCACGCGACCCGCCATGGTCAGCCTCTGCCACACTGAGGGGGACACCTGCAGGATGATATGGCACATGTGGGGGTTCCTAGTCCTACGGCGGTACTTCACCCCCATCCTCAAATCTTCCGCAGGTATGTCCCCGATCAGGTGGATGTTTTGCCGCTGTAGGGCCTGGGTAACCTCCACATCGGAGTGGCAGGACAGGACATCCTTGATTATGACTAGGGGGTCTTTGTTTTTGACCTCTTCTACCACTAGATTGCCCGTCTTTCTGATACGTTCCGTAACCCTAGTCATCTCTTCCCTGGTCCTAAAGCCGACCACCACTTTTTGATCCCTCACCTTTCGCAGCCGCTCAACTTGGGTCCCCTCATTCCTGGCATCCACTGCCGTCCTTAGCTTCTCAACAACCTCTTCACCGGTGTCCTGATCATTGGTTGATGATACGACCACCGAGTGAAGAGGCTGTTGGATGTTCTGCTTCGGTACGACGGCAGCCATCTCCGCGAAGGTTGGACCTTGGCCTGCAACGTAGCGAGGGGCCTGCTGGAGATGCTCCGACAGAGCCTGGGTGTGGTGTTGGCACTCCTGCAATGCCTGTTTGTGCTGTCTGAGGCCTTCCACAAGGCTCTGCATCAGCTCTGTCGGCTCGTCTGTGTTCAGCTTCAGTGGAGCGGCTGTCGATGTGGCTGCAGCTATGACCGTAGGTGCTGGTGTGACTGGGACTTTATTCCGCTCTGACTCCTTTACCAGCTCATAGAGCCGGTTAATTGCCTTCAGTACCTCCTCCTTGATCTCAGTCTTGAGGTTGCGAGAGTTGCCCAAATGAAGCTTCGCTTTATTTAGGCAAGCTCTCGCCTCCGCAAGGAGATTGGGGTAACCAGACTCGGACTTTTTTGTCAGTTTTGCGCAATCCGTGGGTACTCGGCGCGTCTCCAAAGTACTGGGAGCGGGTGGTGTGTCGTCACGCTTTGTGTGGGCCAGAGACTTGGCCTGAGGCTCGGCTTTCCCGGCCTCCCATTCCCCGATGCTTCGCCTCACACAGGGCAGCGAGGGTCCGGCCTTCTCTGCCGAACGCGGCGAACCCCTGGCGCCCGGTGTGCTCGCGTTTGTCTTGGCCGGTGTGCGGAACATAGTGGTGGTCTGTGTGAAGGTGAGATTCATGAACTTAAAACGTCAGAGGACACTAGCGATACTTCTGCGTCCCTGTAAATGGGGGAAAGGCACAGAAGTAGCTTAAATATTAAGTCTTCCACAGCCGAAAGACCGTGGGGTCAATATTCTAAAGTAAAAAGGTAAAAAGATTAATTTGAAGGACTTAGAAGTAGCTTGAAGGGCTAAGAATCGAAAAATAATTTTTCGCCAAATTCAAAAGTTTACCTGACTAGACACAAAAGGGTGGGTGGGAGGGCAATTTTTTTGAAGTTCTATGTTCGCCAGACGCACGTAGGTTAGGTTAGGTGTCAAAAGACGCGTCTCGGCGCGGGCTAGCGATCTGTAGGGTTATTGAAATTATTGTGGAAGAAAAATTTTGTGTTTTTGCCGAAAAACGTGTTTTTCGACTGAAAAACCTGAAATTACGACTACCAGACGGGACTCGAGTTCGCGGAACGCGCACAGGAATACAGGTAAGGCAGGTAAGTAACTATTGTGACTATTAGAAAAATGATTTTTGGAAGGAATTTCGAGATAAAAATTAATTAAGGGTTGAAAATTTCGATGAATTTTCTAAGTCCCAAAACGAAAAATATTTCGCGTTTTTTGTCAAAATTATTAGTCGGATAATAGGGGGTAGCCTATTTAAAATCAATTTAGCTGAAAACAGCTTCAAAATGCGTCACCGGGATGCAAAGTTACAAGGGTTTGAAGATTTAACTATGAAACTACGTTCCTCATAAGGTGGATTTCGTAGGTATTTAAAATAACTGATGTGGAAATTTTTTGAAGTTCTATGTTCGCCAGACGCACGTGCGAGGTGTCAAAAGACGCGTCTCGGCGCGGGCTAGCGATCTGTAGGGTTATTGAAATTATTGTGGAAGAAAAATTTTGTGTTTTTGCCGAAAAACGTGTTTTTCGACTGAAAAACCTGAAATTACGACTACCAGACGGGACTCGAGTTCGCGGAACGCGCACAGGAATACAGGTAAGGCAGGTAAGTAACTATTGTGACTATTAGAAAAATGATTTTTGGAAGGAATTTCGAGATAAAAATTAATTAAGGGTTGAAAATTTCGATGAATTTTCTAAGTCCCAAAACGAAAAATATTTCGCGTTTTTTGTCAAAATTATTAGTCGGATAATAGGGGGTAGCCTATTTAAAATCAATTTAGCTGAAAACAGCTTCAAAATGCGTCACCGGGATGCAAAGTTACAAGGGTTTGAAGATTTAACTATGAAACTACGTTCCTCATAAGGTGGATTTCGTAGGTATTTAAAATAACTGATGTGGAAATTTTTTGAAGTTCTATGTTCGCCAGACGCACGTGCGAGGTGTCAAAAGACGCGTCTCGGCGCGGGCTAGCGATCTGTAGGGTTATTGAAATTATTGTGGAAGAAAAATTTTGTGTTTTTGCCGAAAAACGTGTTTTTCGACTGAAAAACCTGAAATTACGACTACCAGACGGGACTCGAGTTCGCGGAACGCGCACAGGAATACAGGTAAGGCAGGTAAGTAACTATTGTGACTATTAGAAAAATGATTTTTGGAAGGAATTTCGAGATAAAAATTAATTAAGGGTTGAAAATTTCGATGAATTTTCTAAGTCCCAAAACGAAAAATATTTCGCGTTTTTTGTCAAAATTATTAGTCGGATAATAGGGGGTAGCCTATTTAAAATCAATTTAGCTGAAAACAGCTTCAAAATGCGTCACCGGGATGCAAAGTTACAAGGGTTTGAAGATTTAACTATGAAACTACGTTCCTCATAAGGTGGATTTCGTAGGTATTTAAAATAACTGATGTGGAAATTTTTTGAAGTTCTATGTTCGCCAGACGCACGTGCGAGGTGTCAAAAGACGCGTCTCGGCGCGGGCTAGCGATCTGTAGGGTTATTGAAATTATTGTGGAAGAAAAATTTTGTGTTTTTGCCGAAAAACGTGTTTTTCGACTGAAAAACCTGAAATTACGACTACCAGACGGGACTCGAGTTCGCGGAACGCGCACAGGAATACAGGTAAGGCAGGTAAGTAACTATTGTGACTATTAGAAAAATGATTTTTGGAAGGAATTTCGAGATAAAAATTAATTAAGGGTTGAAAATTTCGATGAATTTTCTAAGTCCCAAAACGAAAAATATTTCGCGTTTTTTGTCAAAATTATTAGTCGGATAATAGGGGGTAGCCTATTTAAAATCAATTTAGCTGAAAACAGCTTCAAAATGCGTCACCGGGATGCAAAGTTACAAGGGTTTGAAGATTTTTTGGTTAGGTTAGGTTAGGTTAGGTTAGGTTAGGTTAGGTTAGGTTAGGTTAGGTTAGGTTAGGTTAGGTTAGGTTAGGTTAGGTTAGGTTAGGTTAGGTTAGGTTAGGTTAGGTTAGGTTAGGTTAGGTTAGGTTAGGTTAGGTTAGGTTAGGTTAGGTTAGGTTAGGTTAGGTTAGGTTAGGTTAGGTTAGGTTAGGTTAGGTTAGGTTAGGTTAGGTTAGGTTAGGTTAGGTTAGGTTAGGTTAGGTTAGGTTAGGTTAGGTTAGGTTAGGTTAGGTTAGGTTAGGTTAGGTTAGGTTAGGTTAGGTTTTTTTTTTTTTTTTTTTTTTTTTTTTTTTTTTTTCCTACTTCCGCCAACATGATTGGCGCCTATTTTATATCTCAACCGTTTCCATACTGTTTCTCGCTCACATGCCTCTCGTACTTCCATGCTTCATGCTGTATCTTTCTTATATCCTTCACCATTTATCCTGTGGGTGGGATTCCCACTTGTAGGCTAGTTCAATTCTTACTCTAAATTTACTTTATTTATTTACATTTCTTCTTATCGTTATTTTCTTTAGGGAAATATTTCAACAGGGTTAGTTTATTTCTTGTACACATAATAGTAACATGGCTTAGTTTTATATTGACATATCTTTTAAAATACTTATTTATAGCACTATATTTAAATTAAGATCTATGTATCTACTTTTAACATCTCTTTTAACCTACTGCTTATCCTATCTGTAACATTTGTTGCGCTTGTGTCCTATGCTTACTATAACTATATATATAATATAATATGAAACATAGTATTTTTATCTTGTTTTATTTTGTTTTATAACCCTCAGAGCTATATTCTCACAGTAGGCTATGAATTTATTTCTACTTTTGCTAGCCATGATTTCCCCTACGCTTACTGACTGCAGTCTTTTGGCTATTTCCTGTTCCAGGTTGTAGCGTTCCCTAGCATAAATCGGGCAATCTAAAATAAGGTGTGGAACAGATTCCGACACATTGGGGTCGCAGGTGCACGATGGGCTCTCTTTACACTTAAAGCGGTTTAAGTATTCCGAGAACCCACCGTGCCCCGTCAAGACTTGGGTGAGCACGCCTATTGGCCTCACCTGTTTTACAATACGGTAGGCAGCCACGGCATCAGGAAGGAACATTCTCGTCACCGAGGCCGTTTCTCCAGAAACGTATCTCCGGTTCCATGCATCAAGCGAGCTCAAACGGATTTGGCGCTTGATATATGAGACCGGACACCGGTCATAGTCCGGTTTCCTCCGTGACGACAATGCTGCCTCCTTCGCCAGCTCATCCGCGCGCTCATTTCCCGGCAAGCCCGCATGGGCTTTGACCCAGAAGAGAGACACAGCTTTTCTCTGGTCCAAAGCCTCAGCCAAATTGGCACGTGCGCGGACCGCCAGAGGGTGGAGAGAGCCATGGCTTGTAAGCGCCTGCAATGCTGACATTGAGTCGCTGTACAAGCCATAGCTCGTCTCTTTGCGCTTGAGGATCACGTCCGTTGCCTTGCAAATGGCCAGTAGTTCCGCCTGGTAGACAGTGCAGTACGCGGCAAGGCTTAGCTTGAGGTTCTGGACTTCACCTTCATTATCCCACAAGGATAATGCGGCACCGACCTTCCCCTCAATCTTACTTCCGTCAGTGAATATTCGCACTGCCTGCACGTTTTGGCTGTCCACAAGCTGTTGGTCTACTAGGCACTTAAACGCTAAGGTCATTTGTTTGGCAGGGTGAGAGGTTTCTGCAAATCTCACCATACTCTCAATCTCCCTGTCTCCCGGTACAAACTGAGACGACCCTCTCCTTGCCTCATACAGGGCGGCTGCTTCTTGGATGCGAAGGTCTAGAGGGAGTATCCCAGCCAGCACCAGTGCCGAGTTTAGGGAGACTGTACGGTAAGACTTGCAGAGCTTCTGGGCGAATCCTCGTTGGAGAGAGCCTAGCTTCTTCCGTATACCCAGCTTTTTCGTAGCGGGAGCCCAGGCTCCAGCCGCGTACGCAACAATAGGTTCGATCGTGGCAGTGTAAATAACCTGGATGACTTCCCTATTTAGTCCCCAGCTGACTTTTGCCGCACGTGCAAGTTTTTTATATATTTCCGCCACCTTCTTGCAGACGTTCTTGGTGTGTTCATTGAAAGTCAGTTTGTCATCAATAGTCAGCCCTAGCAACTTCATGCTTCTAACCATACCAATATCGACCCCGGCCATGCTCAGAATTGGGGTGTCGTACTTAAGCTTGTTGGTTATTAACATCGCACTGGTTTTGTGCGGTGCAAACTTAAGCTTATTTCTGACGCCCCAACTCTGAACATGGGCGAGGGCTGCATTGGCCGTTCTGGAGACTTCAGTCGCTGTGTCGCCATCCACGGCTAAGACTATGTCATCTGCGAATGCCTGCACAAAGTACCCCTTTTTCCCCAAGTCCTGTAATAACGGGTCCAGTAGAAGGTTCCACAGAATGGGACCACCGATTGATCCTTGGACACAGCCCTTGTTGGTTTCTCTCACACATTCCTCCCCAGCGTACCTCACCCTTACTTTTCTACCGTCGAGGTAACTGTCGAGCAACCTCCTGGTATTCACCGGGCACCTTTCCTCGGCTAGCCTGACTCTGATAGCTGGCCACCATGCGCTATCGAAAGCGCCCTCTATATCCAACGACACAAGGACAATTAGCTTCTTCAGCCTCAACTTGTCCTGCACGTGCTTTATTAGCATACAGAGGGCGTCCTCGGTGCTCCTCTGTGGCATAAAGCCGAACTGATTAGTGCTGAGCCGCGGCACAAGCTGCCACTTAATTCTCGCCACGACCATCCTCTCCAGGACCTTCCCCAAGACCGGTAGGAGACCTATCGGTCTATATGACTTGGGGTTTGTGTAGTTCTCCTTGCCCGGTTTTCTGATGACGACTACCGTTGCCTCTTTCCAGATATTTGGGAAATGCGCTAGTTCTAGGCATTTGTTGTATAGAGCAAGGAGAGCGTCCGGGTCCTGGCGGATCACCCGATCGCAGATGTCCGATGTAAATCCATCCAATCCGGGGGCTTTCTTAGGATTAAAATGTTCCACGGCTGTCTTTAGCTCTAACGGTGTAAATGGTGGGTCATGGTATTCATCATGATGCCAATCATTTACCCGTGAGGCTGCTTCCCTGGTGAGCCTGTGGTCTACATTGTCGTTTTCCGCTGTATCTTTAGGGTAGAAGGTGTCAGCGAGCAAAGTTGCCGATTCCTTCGGGTTTAAAAAAGTACCATTGCTCATCAGGGTCAAATCTTCTTGTCTCCTGGTGGTCCCTCTGATGACTCTATAGATTCCCTCCCATAGGCCCTCTCTATCTTGTTTTTCGCAAAACTCCTTCCAGCTTGCCACAAGCGCTTTCTTGGCTTGGCACTCATATTCTTCTTTGGCTTTCAGGTACTCGTCAACGACCATTGCTCTACGGACCGGTGCGGCGTTGCGGATACGGTTCTTCTTTGTGGCTACTTCCTTCTTCTTCACAGCGAGCGCTTCGGACCACCACGGAATAGAAATTTTTGATTTGTTACTGACTTTAGGGATAGTTTCGTCACATGCTTTCTCGATTACATTAATGTATTTTATTACGATTTCTTCCAGTTCATGCTTATTTACTATTTGATTTATATTGTCTAGACTTATGTTATTTTCAATTTTGTTTTCCCCCAATTTACTTTTAAAAGATTCCCAATTTGCTTTTTTTGTATTATACCTTCTTGTTGTTCTAGTTATGCTTATCCCTTTTTCCCTCTTTACTTTAATATTAAACATTATGGTATTGTGGTCCGAGCTTGTTGCCCCTGTGTCGACCCGCCAGTCATCTACCAGGTCAAATAGATCGAGCGAGCACGCCGTGACATCCACGTGGCTCTTATATACGACGCCGCCTCTTACCGTGTAGAATGTTGGCGTATCTCCGGTGTTGAGTACCTGAAGCTCCAGCTCTTCCAGGGTACCGGACATCTCGTCCCCCCTGAGGTCTTCTATGGTGCTTCCCCACCAAGCGCTCTTGGCATTTGCGTCTCCTCCTATCAAAAGTTTTTCGGTGCCCAGCTCCAATTTTATTTTGGTCAGATGATCCAGATAAGGCCCTATGGGTTGATCTGGCTCAAAGTAGTAAGAGACTACTGCGATTTCCCAGGCTTTGGTCCGGATCCTCACCACGACGATGTTGTTTGTGGTGAGTTTCGGGTAGGGAATGACATCCAAGTCATCATTAAAGATGGCTATTGCCGCCTTTACCCTCCCACTTCCTTCAACCTCGCACTGGTAGATTCTCGCGCCACGATAGCTCTTCATACCCCTAGCCCCTCCCACATACGGTTCCTGGATCATTGCCCATGCGATTGCTCGCTCATTGGCCTCTAAAAGGAGCTCGGTGGTTGCCAGTTCCTTCCTTTGTAAGTTGGCTTGGGCCACCGCATATCCTCTGGCTTGAGTGTACGCCCTGTTCCCAGTCACCACTTTAGCAATATGCTACTCTGGCTCTGGCCAGAACCTCACATCTCTTTCTGACTGGGCATTCGTCACTGAATGCGTTATGTTCGGTGTTATCATGCTTTGCATGTACACAATTACAGCATGATGGGGTTGTTCCGGCCATCCATTCTTCACATTT